>JAGFPH010006554.1:25564-53546 GCA_018207615.1 Philaenus spumarius
AAAAATACCACCGTGTAGGGGAGGTATTTTTCAATAAAAAAAGGTCATATGTATTTATTTCGTCCGAGCAATGGTTTGTCTGGAAAAAATTCGAAAAAGCAGGTATGTATTTTGCAGCAAGGGAAATCACTAAAAGTAAATTGTGCAAATATTGAATGATTGATCTTTCATTTAAAACAAACCGCGTGTAAAACGGTTCAGTGGAAACCTCAAGTGAACTCTTCAAAGAAGTAAAAGTTGAAATTTTACCCCATGTTAAAAATCTCCATAAGAAAGTTTATTTTCCATTTTTGACCAAATTAACATAAATATTTTCAAAATACAAACAAAACCTGCACATATAGGACCGCTAACCTTTGTTTTGGTACAATCCGCATGTAAATCGGTCCAGTAGAACGGTCAGGGTCGCTGTCATTAGTTTTGCAAAAGTCTTTTAGTATATAAGATTATTATTCGTTTTGGATTCAGAATTAAATAAGCTTTCAAACGATATGCCACACAACGATATTTGGGAGTATTTAAAATTTTTTGAGTTACAGCCATTTTGATTTTTTCAAAATTGATTTCGAGTAGTTCAACTATTTGACCAGTTTAAAATACAGTTTTACCGTATCGCATTGCGATCATATTTTATAACTTGAAAATTCCCACTCTTCAACTTAAAAATAAAAAAATATCTGTCCTAATTATTCGTCATTCCCGTGAAAATATCATTGTATGCAATAGTCTGTTTGCGTTTTCTGCGCCACGGGGGTTGGTTGGCTAAGCAAGCAGGGAAGGGCGGAGCCATCTATAGTTAAATAAAAAAAATATTGCAAAAAGACAAACATCACAAACTTGATCATAAAATTAAAATATTTACTGTAATAAAACCGCTAATACATTTCATAAAATAAGTCGTGTAAAAAGGACCTTCCCACTTTTAAATCACATTGCAGCATTCAATCATTTACAATGCACATAGATTGGAAACACTACTCTCTTTCCTGAAAAAAGGTCATCGTCTGACATTTTAACGTGGCGAAGTAGATTGTAATTTGTCTTTACGTATATTGGATTTAAAGATCATTATAGTCTAGAATAGAAATTATTCTAGCTTGTAGGCTTCTGTAATTTATGACTCGTAATATACAAATGTTATTTCAATAATTATTAATCAATGTTTATTTAATCCTTTTTTGAAAAATATTGCTTTCGTATGATCTGCCTTGCATCACTGCGTTATATAACAGTGATAATAAATTTACAAGTAAAGCATGCAATATAACCAAGTGCAATTGATATACTATCAATATTACAAAATTGATAAAACTGCACAAACAATTTAATATCTACAATACACATTTTCCAATTTTTAGATTTCAATTGGATCGAAGTTTCTTTACGCGGTTTGCGGTAGGAGTTGTTAACATATAGAAAATGTAATGCGACACGAGAAATTGTTATTAATTGGTTGCTATGGCAATGACAAAAATAAAAAACGAGTAACGAAAAAACTGTATAAAATTGGTAGCTATGGCAATGAATGTAAATACATTCAAGGAACATGTGTTTTCGTGCATCAATTTAAATTGAGAGAAGATCGGTTCCGTCCGGCGTAGTTCAGATATTATCGTTAAGCGCTGAAATACATTCAATAAACATAAAATGATGGTTCATCAGTCCAGGCCTAATCTAAAATTATTGTATGTATGTTGCCTTTAAGACAGATAAAATAAATTAAACTTTTACACAATAATTTTAGGTTAGGCCTAGTCGTATGAACCAACATTTTATGTTTATTGAATGTATTTACAATGAATGGACATTTAACTGTGTTTACCATCTTAGCTTTGATTTTATAATTAATTCTACACCTTTATTATAATAACATTAAACGTATGGAAACAGTAAATATTTGTATAAAAAACAAACTAATAATAAACGGTAATTTAAAGATTAAAATTACGTGTGTATGTTGCCGTTAAGGCTGGTAAAAGAATTGAAGAAAAGTCGTGATGAACTTCGTTCCCACGACCGCATAAATTAACTTTTTCAGTCTGAAGTACAACAATAATTGTGTGTGACAGAAGCTATCTTATAGCAAAACCCCCACGTGGATTTGAACCGGCTAGTTTTTTTGGTATTTTTCGTTTTGATTGATTTTGGGGGAACCATACGGATCCAACAATCGGAAGCACGTTTTTTGAGATTTTTCCTACGAGAATGAATTTGTTTCTGAGTTTTTTCTACAAATATAAATGTAGGATGTTATTCTGCACCTTATGGCTCGCTTGGTTCCCCCAAAATCGATCCAAACTTAAAACACCATAAAAATACCCGGTTCAAAGCCGTGTGGTGGATTTTACCATGGGGTAGGCGTGCGAAGCACGCAATGCTTTGTGTATTGAAGACTCTCCCAATACGGGAGTTGACGTGGAAAGCACGCATTGCTTTATGTATTGCAAATACTCACAATATGCGGAATGGCATGCGAAGCACGCAATTGTTTGTGTATTGAAGATAATCCCAATATGCGGAATGGCGTGCGAAACATTTTACAGCTATTAAGCACCGTCGTGAATAGACTATTTCCCAAATTGTTGGTCGAAACCCTAAAACATAGGCCAATAAACTTAATTTTGAAAATTTGCTCAACTCACGTCAGTGGTTCAGCTGCGTGGTCGAATTATTTTAACTCTTTATCTTGTATTAACCTTTGTATTATACTTGCTGTGTGCCTCTAAATTTGTATATGTGTTCGTGACTGGTTTACAATGTTAGTATTACTGCTTGCTTGTATTATTTGTTTATCTTATGTATGCACCGCACGGGGGGTGTAGACTAGCTGCACCTATTGAGAGGGGTTTGGCGTCCCTCGCGGTCCCGAGTCAAACAAACACTTCACACACAACACACATTTGCATATTGATCTTAAGTCACTAAAATATTCAATTGATTTAGAGAAAGATTGTTTATTATTATTAAAAACATAATAAATAGTTTATATATAGAATCTACATCTATATAAAATTTAAGTATCTCTCCGTGATTTCAGAATAAATCCTTTTATCTAATCTCTTATGGCTATTCACAGTTTACCGAAACCTAAACATGAATTTTTAAAATTTTAACAAATCTTTAATTTGCATGTGGAAGACTTTCCAGAGACCTAGGCTATTTTTTATCCCAGAAATATTTAAGGTTCCTATTTAAAAGTGTGTAAAAAACTCAGGACAAAGCTAGGGGTTTGCTTACGGACGTGGCATGCTTAACATATAAATAAAATAATAGATTTGGATCAAAAGCTGAACACAATTCTATGTTAGGCCTATACTTAACCAACACACATTTCTTGAAAGCATTAACACTTATTACCATAGCATGTTTGTTTACATTCATCTATACTAATATTATAAAGAGGTAAATTTTGTTTTTTTGTTTGTTTGTATGTAGGAGGTAATAATCTCTGGAACTACTGTACCAATTGAAAAAATAGTTTTACTAATAAAAAGTTACATTATCCCTGAGTAAAATAGACTATAATTCATTTTGATAAAAACATTTTTTAGTTAAATACTTGTAAATTTAATCGAAAAAAATTCTTAGGTTAAGCCTAGACTGATGAACCGTCATATTTCTTGAATGTATTTACACTCGTTACCATAGCAACCAATTGAATAAAATAATAGATAAAAAAGCTGAATTCAAACTTTGAAGCAACAATTTGTATTTCTAACTTTTAGGTTAGGTTTTTATTAAAGTGTAGACCAGAGTCTTGCTGGTTCTTTTGACCTTTATTATAACTGCTGTTATAAAATATATACGAAATAATTTGATTTGAACATTTGACATTATTTACCATTTTAGCTTTGGGCTTATTATTAATCCTACACATTTATTATAAAAAAAATGTAACATGATTGTATGTAAAAAAACTCCCAATGAGGTTGGCGTGCGGAGCACGCAGGGGTTTCCTCTAGTTACCAATATAGCAAATGTAGAATCGTGTTTTTTTAACAACCAACAGCGTTTTTGGGTTAGGTTTATATCGCTCTATTATTCAGGAAGAAACGGTGAACATTTTATTAAGACGTGTTATATTAGTGAAAATAAAGAAGCGAGTTCGTAAAATCCAAATTTACCAAATTATGAGAAATCATTTAAATAAAGTACACAATAGATTATTGCAAACTTACAAAAAAACGGGGTTTTCTACACCAAACGAAAATTGCAAGTCACTTCGAAAATTTATTTTAAAAGTAGGTTAAAAAGAAATAAAACCAAACAAATAAAAGAACACTGTGGCGACAAAATCACACTGATTTTAATAAAAACCCCGAACCACAAATCAAGGAACAAAAACAATAACTAAACAACTAAATTATTGTAAGTTTTGTTTTTAATGCGTTACCCTTATGTACATTTCGATGACATGGTCATCATCCTCGGAGGGTTTTAACATCGAAATGTACATAAGGGTAACGTATTAAACACTAGCTGACACGTACGGCGTTGCCCGTGGTGGTTAGTATTTTCAGTCTTTTTAACGTAATTGTAATCTTTTGAAGTGTTCAGTTAGTGAGTGGTATTTGGCTTTTATATATATAGATCTTAAATAATAAAAGCACTATTGTCATAATAATAAAAGATCTGAAATTATGATTTTAGTAACTTTGATCCCCCCAAACCCCTCCTAAAATTTCGAAATTTTTCATACCCTTTCTTAGAGAGCGCCTAAGGCCCTAGAGGAAGCTACATACCAAATTGCATTCCAATCCGTTCGGGCGTAATTTGAGGATGATCAAAAACGCATTGAAAACGCAAGGTAAAATGCAAAAACTCCTATTTCTGGCGTAATTTTGGGAGAATCTCAAACATTTTTTAACAGACTACTTTTAGGCCTTAAACGAACCTAAGTACCAATTTTCAACATTTTCTGCCAATTAGTTCTCGAAAAAGCTGAGAAAACGCAAAAAATCGCTAGAAAAACGCGAATATTGGGCGTATCTTTGGGATGTTTTCAAAATCCGTTCTTAGTGCGCGTCTAAAGGTTCAACTGAACATGCATGCCAAATTTGAACTCATTTGGTTCAGTAGATTTTTAGTTCTGCTGATGAATGAATCAGTGCCATTTCGCTTTTATATAGATAGAAAATTACTTACAATTTAGTTGTTTAGTTATTGTTTTTGTTCCTTGTTTTGTGGTTCGGGGTTTTTATTCAAAATCAGTGAAATAAAACCAAGATATTTTTTTTAGTCTTTAGCCAATAACTTCGTTGTCTTTTAATTCACAGAAATAATAAAACACCGTTACCATTTTCATAAAAAAAATTTGTTTCTTGAAATTTGTTAACGGTTTTCGAGAAGTTTTACATTAAACGTTTTAAGCCGCCAACATTTTGAAAATACACGAACAAATGTTTTGTTGGTGTTTTGTACACTTTAGATTGTTTTATTTAAATTTTATTTTACTTTTTACTTTCTCACTATACTGTAGTATAGAGAAAGTATAGTGATCGCAAAAAAAAATCGATGTTGAGATTTTTGTGGAAATATCCGTTTCGGGACCCCCGAGCCCAAAAAAGTGGTTTTTACAAAATGTCTGTCTTGAGAGAAAACTGTTCTATCGATTTCAAACAAATTTGCACCAGACATGTCAAGTAGGCCTGTATAGGTGCACGAAAAACGGTTTTGAAAAAGTTTGAAAAACAACCCTCTTTTTGGCAAAAAACAAAAAAAAATCCGTTATTATTTTTTTTATAAAAAAAAACGGCCTAACGGTTTTGATAAAATTTGACTTATTTGTAGCCTTTATTATACCCTACTCTATGCAGAAAACCGCATCTTTCTAAAAATTATCGTTTAGCTAATAATAATAATAATAACTGATTTTCGGGGTTTTTATTGGCCATAAACGGGATTGTTTTTCAAAATTTTTCAAAACCTTTTTTCGTGCATCTATACATGCCTAATTGACGTGTTCGGCTCAAATTTGTTCGAAATCGATCTAATAGTATTCCCTCTAGATAATAATAATTATAATATTTATTAATTAATCTCTTAGTTTAAAATCTCCTCTCCTACCCCTCCAACAATTATGAAGTCACAGTGAATCTGTTTAATAATTTAACTACGTTTGTGAGAAAGTATGTGCCAGTTCCTGGTACCGTTTATTTAATGTCTTTTTCCGTCGCAGACCCGTTTTTTTCTCTCTGTTGTTCAAGTGGCAACCTCGACACAACTCTCAAGCTATGATGTCTTGTTTATGTGTTTCTTTTAGTTCCAGTTTGGTTGTATATATTATATTTTATTTTTGTTTTTATTGTCTGTATCTGTATGTTCTGGAATGTGAAAAATAATTGAAAATATTTACTTCTTAATCTTCAATTATTTTGTATGGTACAGTTAATCTAGACATAGATAATATTATTTTATTATTATTAATATTACAGTATATACATCTTGACATTCATTTTGTTTGTTTATTTATTTTTGTATTTTTTTCTTAACTCTTATAATATAGTTCTTGTTTATTAGTTCAATAGTTTTTTCCGTTTCGTTTTAGGCCTCAGGTTTGCCGTTTATTTAGGGTTTAAGTATTGTTTCTTTTTATGTTTAGTTTAATAATTTTCTATTGTTAACCAGCTAAAACCAGAGCATCAGGTTTACCTTGTTGTGCTCCTATAGAATCAGGCAGTAATAACCACTTCTAAAGTCCCTTTAATTCCCTTCATTATTTTTGTTACTGAAAATAAGTTAACAAAACTTTGCATATATCTTGTGTTCCTTAACAGGACACATTTTTTTACATATCTGACCCTCTACGATTTTGGGGGCTTAGGGGCATAAGAGGGGAGGGGGGATAATATTTTCAAATATAAAGGTAGGTCATGTAATACACCATTGAAAAGCTTATTCAAAGAGAAACACAATGGCGCAAACTAGAGCTCAATCTATTACTTCGTTTCAATGTAATTTACGATCAAAGTTCTGGAAAATAAAATACAAACTACTAATTATTCCTAAAATCAAAAAAATAATAACCTGCTTTGTTATGATAACAATATCATTTTCCCGAACTTTGATTGTCCATTAATTTGAAACGAAGCAAGATACTAAGCTCTAGTTTGCGCCATTCTGTTTCTCTTTTAATAAGCTTTTAAATTTTGTATTACATGACCTACCTTTATATTTGAAACTAGGGGAGACTCCCTGCGTGCTTCGCACGCCAACCCCCAATGGAGCCTTTCTAAAAACATGTTATGTTTTATTTATAATAAAGGTGTACGATTAATAATAACCTCAAAACTAAGATGGTAAATAATGTTAAATGTTCAAATTAAATATTTCTTACATTTTATAACAGCAGTTATAATAATGGTTAAAAGAACCAGCAATGCTCAGGTCTACATTTTAAAACCCTAACCTAAAAGCTAGAAATACAAAAATAGTTGCTTCAAATTTTGAAATCAGCTGTTAATGGAAATATTGGAGCAGTAGCTATATTATTTGTTATTTTATTCAATTGGTTGCTATGGTAATAAATGTAAATACATTTGTTGGTTTATCATTCTAGGCCTAACCTAAGAATTTTGTCCGACTAAATTTACAAATATTGAAATAAAAAAAGGTTTTTATCGAAATGAATTATAATCTATGTTACTCAGGGATAGTGTAGGTTTTTATTACTAAAACTATTTTTTTAATCGGTTCAGTAGTGCCAGAGATTACCCCCTACATACAAACAAACAAAAAAACTAACTTTACCTCTTTATAATATTGGTATAGATTTTTAACCCCCTATCCCCCTCAAGCCTCCCAAAATCATAATTGTTCAGATATGTCAACAAATTTGTCCTGTTATGCAAAGTATTGTTAACTTATTTTCAATAACAAAAATAATAAAGTGAGTTATAGGGACTTTATGAACACTCTGTAATGCCTTATTTATAATTGATTTTTAACTAAGAAAGAACTTCGTCAGTTGAGGTTAAGGCGGTGATAAATATACAGAAAAGCACTTTTATTAGAGTATAATTTATTTGAATATTTTTTTAAACCAATTTCTGTTTACCAGAACCACGCCAATTAAATTTCATTTAAGGAATCAACCGACTTCTTTTCTTGGTATTTAATTTGTTTTCGTTAAATTCGTTTACCAGTTGAACAACAGGAACCAATAAGTAACAACTTTACGCAGTATTTTTTTTGTACAAAACTTACATTTTATTACAATTAAACGGGTTAAACTACAACGTAAACAAATAACACAATGACTATTCTATCACACAACAATATGAGCACGTGAACAGCTGATGGACAGCTGATGGTCGAGATGGCGATGATGATGATGATGGCGACGATGATGATGACACGTAAATGATGAAATTTGGCAACGATAGTGTTGATGTCTCAACGCCTGCAACAAACAAAGGAAACTCATTAATATCAAATGAAACGTTTATACGATATTCAAGAGGTTTTGGTGTGCGAATATTTGAACATTTATAAAGTTTGATAGGTACTGAAATGTTTGCATGTTTTAGCCGTTTGGAAAAGTTACACGAATAGTATTACTAGATATGTTGGAACACAAGTAAGGTTAGATAACGTTTTAAGCAAAACAGTAAGAGACAAGCATACTTGTTTTTGATAGGTACGGTATTGAATGACAATTTAGTTCACTAATAATTGATAAACTTCTTTTGTACATTTTATAAATGGCGGGAGCCATTAACATTGCATGGTATTTATAAATAATTCGACCACGCAGCTGAACCACTGACATGAATTGAGCGAATTTCTAAAATTAAGATTTTACGTTATGTAGTTTCAACCAACTATTTGGGGAATTGGTCTACTCACGAAAACGTCGAATAGTGGAATTTGTTTGGAACTCATCTTCCAACCGCGGCTGAAGCGGAGTTTCGTTCCGCTCACACGTCGTCCTTGCGGGCTAGGAGCGGACAGAGTTCGAATCCCGACCTCATGCCTCGTTGTTGAACAGAAGCTGCAACCCGGTAAAAACCCCCTCGTGGATTTGTACCGAGTACTTTTATGGCATTTTTGTTTCGATAGATTTTCGGAGAACCATACGAGCTGTAAGGTTCTTTAAACGAGAAAAATCTGCAGAATTGTCTCCTTTATTTTATTTTCACGTAAAACCCCAAACAGGTTTCATCCAAGTACGAAAAACCAAAAGCAAAATTGACTTTCTGTCGAAAAAGCACTTTCGGTTGTTGGATTTTTCGCTAACGAATTCGTCAGAGCCACTTAGAAAACCAACTTGTGTATCAAATTGGACGTAAAATGCGGCCGTTAGAGTGCGTAAACATGTATACAGAATTTTGATGACCCCCCCAAAACGTGTTCTGGGCACCATGATTGGTGCTCATTGACTATTCTAGACCTAGGTCTTACCATAAGAGTCACTGCAATAGCTCATCTTTTCTATGGAAATTCGTTAATAGCAAAAGATTTTCCTAAGTGTGTAGCTAACAGATCCTACTGGCGCAAATTATTTGTTTCTTGAATTTTATGTTTGCACGTTTCTTTTCCCAATTTTCAGTTCGAGATCGGTTTTTTAAATAATCACTCAGTGTCAAACGATAAATTTTAAATCTCAAATTAATTACTATTGAATTAAATCAGATTGATATGATGACAGTTTTTTTCCAGAAATAATATTATTTAAATAGTATAATTTTAAAGAAATGAACTATTTATTAATAATGCGATCAAGTAGTCTTTTTTAATTAGTATTGAATTCTGCAAACATAATTATAATTTTACTCGTCATTTAGAGTAATAGTCTACGCAGTAAAGTTTAACTATTACATTTAATTTAGTGGTCTGGAAGTATATAATATTTATCTAATTATTGGTAGGTTTTCTACTTTTTTCATATTAAATGTGATTCATACTTTAGTTGTTAATATTTACCTGTTACATAGATAATGCAGATTAGTGTCCGTATCCACTGCCGTAGGAAGATCCTCCACCGTAGGACGATCCACTGCCGTAGGAAGATCCTCCTCCATAGGAAGAACCACTGCCGTAGGATGATCCACTGCCGTAGGACCCTCCAAGATAAGATCCGTAAGAAGGTGTAAAACCTCCACTGTATGAACCACTGCCGTATCCGCCTCCATAGGAGCTTAAACCACTACCGTATCCGCCTCCATAAGAGCTGATTCCGCTTCCGTATCCGCCTCCATAAGAGCTGATTCCGCTACCGTATCCGCCTCCATAAGAGCTGATTCCGCCACCGTATCCGCCTCCATAAGAGCTGCTTCCACCACCGTATCCACCTCCATAAGAGCTAAGACCGCCTCCATAAGAGCTGAGACCACCTCCGTAAGAGCTGATACCGCCTCCATATGATCCAACACCACTTCCAAAGCTTCCACTTCCAATACCTCCGCCATATCCTCCTCCGACGGCGATAGGTTGAGGAACGATAATAGGTTGTGGAACCGCTACTGGGACGGGTCTAGCGATAGTGACGGGGTAAGGTTGAGGAACGGGTACGGCTACGGGATGAGGAACGGACACAGGAACTGGGTGTGGAACTTTGACGGGAACCGGACGAGGTACGGACACAGGGTAAGGCTTAGCGACAGTGACGGGGTAAGGTTGGGGTACCGGCACGGGGTAAGGTCTTGGAACGCTGACGGGAACGGAAACGGGAACCGGTACTGCTACTGGGCGAGTAACGGTGACGGGTACGGGTTGCGGAACGGGTACAGGGACGGCTTGGTTGATTGTGTTTACACTGACTGGTGCGGACGAGACTGAAACGCCACCGAGTCCGCCTCCGAAGCCGCCTCCTAGACCACCGCCTCCGATACCACCTCCAAAACCTCCGCCGTATGAGCCGAGTCCGTATCCGCCGCTGCTTAATCCAGAGCTAAGGCCGTAGCTTCCGTAACCTCCACCATAACCGCCTCCGTATCCACCGCTGCTTAATCCGGAGCTGAGGCCATAGCTTCCGTAACCTCCACCGTAACCGCCCCCGTATCCACCTCCATAACCGCCTCCGTATCCACCTCCATAACTACCGCCGTATCCTCCGTAACCCTCGCTTAATATCCCACGTTTCTCTTGTTTCTTTTCATCATCCTTCGCGTAGCAAGCGACGATGAGGAGTGCCACAAACGAACAAACCTGAACAGAAAAAGGCAATAATAGTTTAACATAAACAAATTTACAAAAACATTCTTTTCTTATTACATATTCCGCTTGGTAGTTGTCTAAAACATACTAGATTAAATTGGAACCTTCGTACTTTTTAAGTTTTTTGCCCACAAATCGGTTATATTTTGCCATCCAGAAAACTCGCAAAAATCATTCGTCGGTCTTTAAAACATTTCGAAGTGAAAACTTCTTTATGCTCGCCCGATACTTTTTGGTCGAGGTAAAATATACGAACTCGCATACCCGTCATAAATTAAGACGCTTTTGATTTCATCGGTGATTTCTTCTTCTTCATTGTTTTACGCACGTACTAATACAAACCAGAAGTTCAATGTAACAGCTGATCGTAAAAAGAGACGAAATAAAATAGGTAGTGGTAAATTCAAAAGCTTAAACTCAAAATAGCTGTATGGGTTTAGTCACGTCACGCTACCGATAAAATGGAAATTGCACTTCCTAATTTTGTAAGTTGTGTTAAATTAGTGTACTTCGTGGTATCTCTAAAATGGACATAGCGCTTTCTCATTTTTAATGTATAAATTTGCTAATTTGGTTGCTGTGGTAACGAATGTAAATACAACCAAAGCATTTGAAAAAACCTTAAGTTATGTTATGTATTATTATTTGACTATAGACAATCGTGTTTATGGTATTTTTTAGATTTAAATTTTAAATGGGACAAGATGAAAATAATGATTAAATTTCGATTTCAGCCAATATAACAAACGATTTATATTCATGACAGATTTCACTTGTGAAGGCAGTCCCACAACTGCTTTCATTTTTTGTTTTGTTATGTTGTATTTATGTTAATGGGTTTCAACCTATTAAAGTTTTTAAACTGTTACCGTTTTGAATTAGTTGCTTATGCTAAACTTAAACTCAGTAAGTTATATTAATGCGTTTTCAAATAAAAATTCGAAAGTGAGAAAAAACTTTTGGAAATTTTAATAATGCTGTTGTGATTTTTTTATCCAGAAACGATGCCTAAAGTTATTGGTAGCGAGTTCTGATACACCCTGTGTATATGTCTTTATTTGATCTTAGGTTTTAAAATTTTCCTGGAAAACTGCTTATTGTTAAACACCGACAAAGCCTGGTAAGGCAGCTAGCTGTCGTATAATTAGCTAAACCCCACAGAATGATGTAAAACAAGTTATACGGACTCGAATGAAAGCGAAAACCTCTGGAACCGGTTTCGTAACAAGTCTGTTATGAACTGATTTCATTATCCACGCGATCTTTTGCACTCTTGTATTTCGATTAACAACTATTATTCGGTCTACAGAAGTCAGACCAGTTTGGAATCGTTTAAGTGGATCTATTTGATAAAAGAGCGTTAATCTGCACAGTTTATTAACAATATGTAAATATTGGAACGGACTTTTAATGAGTTTAGAGGTTCAACTAATAGAAATATGATGAAACTAGGGAGACCCCTGCGTGTGACTCCGTTGGAACCTTCTGTACAGACAATCATGTTATGTTTTCTTTATAATAAATTTGTAGGATGAATAATAACCAGGCTGTTTAGTCCCGGTTTTCTCCCGAAATAATTTGATCACCACTAGAAACCCCTTCGTGCTCCGCACGCCAACCCCGTTTTAACCTTCAATACCCATACTCATGTTATGTTTTCTTTATAATAAAGGTGTAGGATTAATAATAACCCCAAAGCTAAGATGGTAAATAATGTTAAACGTTCAAATCAAATTAATTCGAATATTTTATAGCAGCAGTTATAATAAAGATTAATAGAACCAGCAAAGCTCAGGTCTACACTTTAATAAAAACTTAACCTAAAAGTTAGTAATACAAATAGTTGTTTCAAAGTTTAAAATCAGCTTTTATTGGAAATATTGCAACAGACATTATGTTTTATCAATTATTTTATTCAATTGGTTGCTATGGTAATGAATTTTAATACGTATGTTGGTTTAGTCTAGGCCTAATTTAGAATTATTTCCGACTAAATTTACAAATATTTAATTACAAAATGTTACTCAGGGATAGTGAAGCTTTTTATTAGTAAAACTATTTTGCAATCGGTTCAGTAGCTGTTCCAGAGATTACCCCCTACATACAAACAAACAATTAATTGTTACCTATTTATAGTATTGATATAGATTATTGCGAAACGTAAGTCCAATACTGTACAAAATGTACTGCTTATTGTAAAACAGTACGTTTGGGAGACGTGAAATCCAGACCTATTCTACACCCTTTAAGTAAAACCATTTCCGAGCGAATCAATCACGGAGGTTGTACCGAACAGCGTCCAGGCCCCCCGTTCACAAATACATTTAATACATTACATGTAATGACGGACAGGTGGATTGTTTAGCAAAATTGTTAAACAATTTGAAAATATTGCCATTCGTCAACTTTATATTCTTGCACGAAACACGGATACATACTATGGTAAAGCTAGTATCATATTTGCCTAACCTTTCTATTGCAGGCGTTTGATGGTTTTTCTTTAAAGATGTTGTTCACTGCTAACGACACACATGTGAGCTTGACACTGAACACTATGAGAAGCGGCCGAAGCACAGTGCATTGCACGTCAACCCCCGTATTTGGAGTAATTTCAATACACAGTACATTGCGTGCTTCGCACGCCAACCCCCCGTATTGGGAGTATTTTCAATACACAGTGCATTGCGTGCTTCGCACGCCAACCCCCGTATTGTGAGTATTTTCAATATACAGTGCATTGCGTGCTTCGCACGCCAACCCCCGTATTGGGTGAGTTGTCAATACACAGCATAGCGTGCTTCGCATGCCAATTTTAAGTCTGTGTGCTATGGACGCTCATGTGCGTCCGTTTAAAAATATTAGTGATTATTACGTAGAAATGTTCAAAAATAAAGAATAAAGCAATTTCTACTCATTTATTCTATAAATATAAAAAATAGAAGGTCAGCTCCTAGCATAATAAATACGAAATTTGCGTAGCAGTGAACGTGTTAAGAAATAAAATCCACTAGAATCCTTCAAATGAAGCTTATTCGTTGCACATTATAATATTACTATAACAGTATTTATTTTTTACCTTACAAATTTCATATTATGGGACAACTTTACATTTTTTTCTGTCTATACACTGTATTGCAATCTCTGAATCATTAAAAACGAGTGTTTCAGATAAACTAATAAACATTATTTTTCCCTTAAGGCTCTGCTCTTGCAAATGAGAAAGCAACCGGTGACTTCAGCGCTTCATCCTGTAGCCGTATCTAAACAGTGGAGTTTCTCGCAGCTGAGCGCTTTGACATTGCCTCATTTAAAACTGTTTTAGAAATCTATATTTTATAATTTAGTGGTGAGAAAAACCCTGAAAGTTCTTTATAAAATTGTGGATCCGGCTTGCGATTCACTTTTAACTATACATTTGTTATTGTGTACGGAAAAAAGTTCAAACTTGGTGCTCAAACAGTGTCAATTACGTGACAAATGAACGGGATTTAAAAAAAATGTGAAACGCAAAACGAATGCGTATTGTGAATGTGTTTAAAATGAGACCTTGCAAACAGTTTTGTTATGAAAAATAAACGAAATAAATGGTTTCAAATTTAACATTGCTCTTGCGGGATATGAATCCCAAATGGCTGCCACTACAGCAGACCCTCAACATCTACCCTTTGTTCCAGTGTAAGTAAAGGGAAGTGAAGTGCCACTTACTACAGTACAAAAATTATGTTATTGAAACTGTTGAGCTATTACTGTTTTCGTATTCACTCATAACTGCACACTATTATATTTTTAATCTTAAGTGTCTATATTATTAAATCAAAATAGGTATAACCTAAAAAAGCCATCATAATAATGGGTGTTTCTAGAAAAAAACATAAATTTGACGCGAACAAACCAGCATTTTCGCAATTGAATTCGGCTTTACGTCTTATGTTTAGATATTTTACTTTATATCCGGTTTTAATGTTTAGATATTTTGTTAATTTACAAATTATTTGTTTGAAGGATGAAAATTCATTAATTTGGTTTGTTAATGTTTAAAAAGAATTAAATAATAATCACGAAAGAGGTTATAAAACGAAAGTTAAGAAGTTTTTTGAAAAATTATTTAGACCTACATGACAAAAGCGCTTTTTCAAAATGTTTTTGAAATTCTTCTTTGGGTCAGCTGTTTGAACCACGTGGAAGACTACAATATTTTTGTGCAGCTATGTTTCTTTTAGAAAAAGACGTGCCAAGAAAAAATTAACTCCTATAAAAGCGAGTGTACGTCCGTGAGTAACATATAACAGCTGATTTCACCCATCATCTGTAATACTTTACCAAACCCGGTGTATATTATAGTTTGGGGTTATGTTTACAACTTCAATCGTTGTAATTTCTTGTGATTCTTTTTAGTTTGAGTTATAGAACTAATGTGTGGTATAATATACGTTATAATATTTGCTTTGAGGTTATAAACTGTGTATAAATACAACCATATATTATTTGTTTATACAAATTTAAAGAAGAGATACCTATTCGTTTAACTTCGGAAACATTCGCGCATCTTCGTTAAAACGTATAAACATATTTGATTATTAATTTCTTCACTATAATATTAATAAATTCTAAATTAGTTTATGTATCAATTTGAAATGAAAAACAATTAAAAGATAGTATTTTTTATCTTTCTTTAAATGTATAGTAATGTATGTAAATAAAAATGTTTAACAAATAGGCCTACAGTTTTATAATGTGGACACATTTACTGAGTTAAAAATCCCCGTCAGCACAGTTAGGCCTAGATAAGTAGGCCTTGATGTTGTTCTTAAATTATGTATTTCTGATGTGTTTCTAATTAATCAGCCTGTGATTTTTCACGGGGGCTTACTAGTCTTTATTTTATTTGGTGAAAAACTTTCCCTGGAAAATGAATAACGTAAAACAATCCATCGGAACTGATTTGATATTTTGCCGATATACAACACCGTTAAGATACTACTACACAACTATATATATATACTTTACCTGAACGGTCTTCATGACTGATACAAGAGGTGTTGTGATGTTTACAATACTACCTCCAAGTATATATAGTGAGGTGCGTGGGGGCGCGCTCGCACTTTCACCCGGTCTTGTTACGTCAAAGGCCTAAAGGGCTGCCCCAGTACAAGAGTTGACCGGTTTTGAACTTCCGAGTTATTCGCACTGCGGAAGTGTTGTCGCGATCTGTCTGTATCGGCCGGTTCGCGTAGGCGGCCATTTTGTCTGCTGTGTAGGGATTGGTGATTCATTAGTTTGCTATAGCGTGCGTTTGTTTTTCGTCCATATTTCACGAATTTTTGTTTATTTTTCCTTAATGTATACTTCGAGGAATTAAACGTTTGCTGTAGAGCATGTAAACTATTGTTTTTAGCACATTTCCATAGGAAAAATGAGCTATTGCAGTGGCCCTTATGGTAAGACCCAAGGTCGGGAGTTGCAAATGAGCACCGATCATGATCCCCAGAACACGTTTTGGGATGTCATTAAAAATCGTATATATATATAAGTGTATATGTGTTCGCACTCTAGTGGCCACATTTTAATTCCAATTTGGTTAAAATTTGGTACACATGTTGGTTGTCTACGTCGCTCGGACGAGTTCGATAGCCGAAAAAATCCAACAATCGGAAGCACGTTTTTTGACCGGATAACTATTTTTTTAGTTTTAGATTTTTCCTACGAAAATGAATTTGTTTTCGAGTTTTTTCTACAAATATAAATGTAGGATGTTATTCTGCACATTTTGATTTTTTACGCGACCTTATAGCTCGATTGGTTCCCCCAAAATCGATCAAAACGTAAAATACCATAGAAGTACCCAGTTCAATGCCATGTGGTGGATTCTACCGTGGAGTTGGCGTGCGAAGCACGCAATGCTTTTTATGTTGAAGACACTAACAATATGCGGAATGGCATGCGAACGATTTTGTAGCTATTCAGCACCGTCGTGAATAGACCTATTTCCCAAATTTTCGGTTGAAACCCTAAACCATAGGTATATAAACTTAATTTTGGAAATTTGTTCAACTCACGTCAGCGGTTCAGCTGCGTGGGCGAATTATTGTTAATTGTCCTATTTGTAGAAGCCCAAATGGGGTGAAAATTTTGTATGGAAGATTTTGAAATAGAAATATGGAGCGTAAAGTTTACAATTTTATTTGATGATTACAACTGAAATCTCATCCTACGTAATATTCCTAAATGAAATGGGATTTTCCCTTCCGTAACAAAATTTTATCATTTGTTTCTACATGCTTCTTTATTTATCGAATTTATCATTTCGAAGATTGCTTACCACATGCTGAATCCACTGATTCTTGGTCGTACACGCAAAACTCAAATAATTCGACCACGCAGCTGAACCGCTGTCGTGAGTTGAGCAAATTTCCAAAATTAAGTTTTTAGGCCTATGTTTTAGGGTTTCAACCAACAATTTGGGAAACAGGTCTGTTCACGACGGTGCTGAATAGCTGAAAAATTGGTCGCACGCCATTCCGCATATTGGGAGTAGCTTCAATAAACAAAGCATTGCGTGCTTCGCACGCCAACCCCTCAGTAGAATCCACCGCATGGCTTTGAACCGGGTACTTCTATGGTATTTTACGTTTTGATCGATTTTGGGGGAACCAAGCGAGCTATGAGGTCGCGTAAAAAAACAAAATGTGCAGAATAACATCCTACATTTATATTTGTAGAAAAAACTCAAAAACAAATTCATTCTCGTAGTAAAAACTCTAAAAAAATACTTACTCCGGTCAAAAAACGTGCTTCCGATTGTTTTCTAACTAACAAACTCGTCCGAGCGACGTAGACAACCGACATATGTACCAAATTTGAACCAAATCGGATTTAAAATGCACATATATATATATGATTTTTAACGACACCCCAAAACGTGTTCTGAGGACCATGATCGGTGCTCATTTGCTACTCCCGACCTTGGGTCTTACCATAAGGGCCACTGCAATAGCTCATTTTTCCTATGGAAATTCGCTGAAAAGAGTCCTAGGGCATCCGCCCCTAGTCGATCCACTCCCCAATCCCGTCGGTGACATGTACACTATACACAGCTAATGTAAGGCAGAGGTCGAAACAGACACGACCATCCACAATAACTCGAGTTGCGGCAAGTGTTGTACTTTCACCATAAATATTTAAATATAGTAAAGTAAACATAATTTTATTTTAGGCCTAGACTGATGAAACAACTTCTTGAATGTATTTACATTTATTACCATAGCAACCAATTGAATAAAATAACAGATAAAACAATCGATTCAGATATCCAGCTTTTAGTGGAAAATAATATTTTAAGTTAGGCCTATACTGAACCAACACATGTTTCAACACACACACACCAATAAAAACTTGCGTTAAGGAATTTAAAAATAAGAAAAACTAAGTTACATCCTAATTAAAAATAAATAAGACATATAGTAGGCCTATGTATTGATAATATACGGTAATTATTGATAGTGAGCAACTTTTTGGTTAGGTTTTTGATTAAGTGTACCTACACCTGAGTCTTACTGGTTCTTTTAACCTTTATTATAACTGTTCGTATAAAATATACGAATAAATTGATTCGAACATTTAACATTATTTACCATCTTAGTTTTGAGGTTATCTTACACTTTTATTATAAATAAAACATAACATATGTTTTTAAAAGGTTCCATCGGGGATTGGCGTACGGAGCACGCAGGGGTATCCCCTAGTAATTACCTGATTCTAAATTTGCCAAATTGGTTGTAACTACGTGTTTTGGTTCATTGTAGGCCTAAGTTGAAATTATGTTTTTTATCTAACTCAGCTGTTATATTTATAACCAGCTGGTACCTGTGACTTCCCTCGCAGATGTGATTAAATAAATAAAAGGACTGTCGGCTAAACATTGTGCCTTACCTTTTACACGCAATTAAAAACAACTATTTTAAATCCGAGTTACACGGAGTAAAAACGCACAGTGAGTTTTGCCCAATCGATCTATGTACCCGTTTTAGGCCTAGTTATAGTTATAGTTATAGTTAGGTTACTGTTGTAGCCCTTGCATCACTGAGGATGGTGACATTGTCGTTGAAACGCGTATGAAGTTAGTAAACGTATTTGTTGTGAGATTTTGTGTTCAGGTTTAATTTTATCTCGCTTATTTATAAGTTTGTATAGTATTTTGCGACGTTTATAACATCAACTACTATAAAAGCGAGCGTACGAGCTTGAGTAACATTTAATATAACAGCTGATTTCACACATCATCTGTAAACCCAGGTGATATATATATAGTCACTATATTGTAGTTTGAGGTTATGTTTACAACTTCAATCATTATAATGTCTTGTCAAGTTGATTTTTTTAAATACGAGTTATAGAACTAATAATGTATGCTATAATCTACTTTATAAATTTGCTTTGAGGCTATAAACTATATATAAATTCAACCTTTTATCATCAATCTATATATTAAAATAATTTATGAAAACTTGTGGCAGTCAGTACGGCCATTCTATCCGGCCGATTTCCTTATTTTTTTTTTAAATTGCAGGTAATCATTCACAGATATGTCATCAAGCATTACAAATCATGTATCTTTCGCCTTACAAACGTTATAATCAAATGCAAATTTCTGCTGTGTATTCCTTATGGGGTTTTTTTTTTGGTTCTTTGTCCACTTTGCGTTCGTATACCATTCATCCGATTGCTTTTAAATTTTGCATAG
This sequence comes from Philaenus spumarius, assembly GCA_018207615.1. NCBI lineage: Eukaryota > Metazoa > Arthropoda > Insecta > Hemiptera > Aphrophoridae > Philaenus > Philaenus spumarius. Next base: position 45,462 of record JAGFPH010006554.1, read on the forward strand.
TAACACAGGTTAACCCTGGGAAGGTTTTAGGCCATTTACCGAAGTCCTAGGACATTAGGGCTACGCCCCAGTGGCCCTCAAAGTTTCAATGTTAATCTTATGGAAGAAAGATTTCTATTGATTTGATCATAAACAGCTGATTTTATCAGGGGCACAAAAACAGCTGTTGCATAAAAAACTTAGCAACACATCATGTTTGTTTACTTTCATTACCATAGCAACATTACTTAGAAAATTTGAAGAGTATTACCTTTTTGAGGTTACATTGACAAACTAAAAACAAACACAAACAAAAATCAACGAAAAATGCTAACTATATTTTAATTCAATTCAAACATTGGTTCTTACAAACCTATTATATATAAAACAGCTAATTTGGATCAAAAACTGAACATAATTTTAGGGTGGGCCTACAATGAACCAAAACACCAATTGGGCTAATTATTAAAATCAGGTTATATTATAATTCTTCACAACTACCAGTTTTTTTAGTTTAGGTAACATTTTCCAACTGCGAGCGAAGCGAAGCAGCCATTTGAAGCCGAAGGCCGAGGCGGGGTTGGGACGCGGAGCGTCCAGGGGCAGAGCCCCTAGTACATTTTTTATACAAATTTAAAGAAAAGATGCATATTCCTTTAACTTAGGAAACATTCCTACATCTAAACAGCTGATTTCACCCATCATCTGTAAACCCAGTGTATATTATAGTTTGTGGTTATGTTTACAACTTCAATCGTTATAATGTCTTGCGAAATAGATTTTTTTAATTATGAGCTAAATAACTAATGTATGCTATAATCTACGTTATAATATTTGCTTTGAGGTTATAAACTATATATAAATTCAACCTTTTATCATCAATATATTTTTTATACAAATTTAAAGAAAAGAAGCATATTTCTTTAGCTTAATAAACATTCCTACATCCAAACAGCTCATTTCACCCATCATCTAGCATACACAAACCTAGCATAGATTATACCTTTGGGGTTATGTTTACAACTTTAATAAATATAAGTCATATAATAGTAATAACTTCTAAATCATTTGATCTATCAATATGAAATAAAAAGCAATTAAAAGATAATATTTTAATTTAAATATATAATAACATACATAAATACAAAATTTTAACAAATATTCATACAGTTTTATAATCCTTATGATTGTACACATTTACCAAGTTCAAAATCCTTGTCAGCATAGTTAGGTAGGCCTAGATAAAGTGCGTTGTTTTAAAATAATAGTATTTTGTTGAATAATGTATATCTGATGTGTATCTAATTAATCCGCCTGTGGTTTTTCACGGGGGGTTTACTAGTCTATATAGATCAAAATTTAACTGTTTCTTCAAAATCTTAAATCTCCACCGATTGCTTTGACATTTTCACACAACGTCCCATTCAGATAGAAGCGGGTTTCTTCATACTTTTTGAAACACTGCGCAATCTGTGGACGTAAATAATTTACATCAATGGGAGCTGCATATACTAATAACAATTAAATTAGTTTAGTATTGGTACAGTAATCAGCTGTTTGATCTCAAATTTCCATTAACAGCTGATTTCAAACTTTGAAACAATAATGAAAAACTTCTAATCCACCCATCTTGGGTTCTTTTAACCTTTATTAAACTGCTGTTATAAAATATACGAATTATTTGATTTGAACATTTAACATTATTTACCATCTTAGCTTCGGGGTTATTATTAATCCTACACCTTTATTATAGAGCAAACATAACATGATTATGCGTATAGAAGGTTCCAATGGGGTTGGCGTGCGGAGCACGCAGGGTTTTCCCCTAGTGTGTTTATAAATTAGCGTTATATAAACTCATCGCTAAAACTGTATTAGAAATGTGTATAAACAGACTTATGTCATATCCACTGCTTTTTTTATACAATACTCCGCGAACCAGCTGTCAACTAGTCTTTTAAATGTAACAGCTGTTGAATGCACTTCCGCCTTCATTGTTTATGTCTCTACAAACAATGTTGGCTTATTAAAGGAAATTAACGTCGAGATTGTTAGTCGAGTTTATTATAACCTGTAGGAATTTTAATTACAGGCTCTACGGCGAAGTATTGCACGGGGGCAAAGACTCAATTATTAGAGCGGTTTGGCGTCACTCGCGGTCCCACACTGATAACCACAAACCTACCATAGTTCGGACACGCAGCTGAACCGCTGACGTGATTTGAGCGTATTTCCAAATTAAGTATATGTTGGCGGGTTTCTACCAACTATTTGGGAAATTGGTCTACTCACGAAGGCGCTGATTTGCTGACCCTCGAAGCTTTCACAACGGTAATTTGAACCGGGTCTTTTAAGTTTTGATGGATGTTGTGGGATCCAAGATGACTATAAATTTGCGTATAAAAACGAAATGTGCAGAATAATTTCCTATTTTTGGAGTGAAAACTTCTACAATAGGCGCACCGTGTCCAAACATTTTAAACATTTCGCTGGAGGCGAATCTGATTTTACCGTCACGCATGTTCTACACGCTCTACTATACAGGGTGTCCCCGAACTCTCTGGTCCCCTTTTGTGGATATGTTCCTTGATCTACAGACAAAATAAAAAAAAACATTTTGTTTTCCATTAAAAAAGTAAACTTTTTTGTCTCTTGTAAATGTTTTGTAAAGTTAACTTTTTTTGAGATATTTAATATTAAAATTTATAAACGGCCGCCATTTTGAAAATATTTAAAATAATGTTCTAATTTTTCGTACAGTGATAAAAGGTTACGCAACAAATAGGTGTACAAAGTTTGAGCTCAATATATTTTTTAATTCCAAAAATATTAAGTATTTTGTAAAAAAACACATACAGACAGACAGACGAAAAAATAAGCACCGTAGACCCATGTTTATATTGTGAAATATGTTCGTCTGGATCCCAGGAACATATCCACAATAAATGGTACCAGGAACTGGCACATACTTTCTCGCAAACATATTTAAATTATTAAACAGATTCACTGTGACTTGTAGGGTGGGGTAGGAGATTCGAGTTTTTATTAAAGTAGAAGATTAAGTAATAAATATTATTATTATTATCTAGAGAGAAAACTATTCAATCGATTTCGAATAAATTTGCACCAAAAACGTCAATTATGTCTTTATAGATGCACGAAAAAAATGTTTTGAAAATTTTTGAAAAAAAACCCTTTATGGCCGAAAAACCCCCAAAAATCAGTTATTATTATTATTATTAGCTAAACGAGAATTTTTAGAATTATGGGGTTTCTTGCATATGGTAGGGTACATTAAAGGCTACAAATAAGTCAAATTTTATCAAAATCTTTAGAGCCGTTTTTTTATAAAAAAATAATAACTGATTTTTCGGGGGTTTTTTGGCCAAAAAGGGGTTGTTTTTCAAAACCCTTTTTCGTGCATCTATACAGGCCTACTTGACATGTCTGGTGCAAGTTTGGTTGACATCGATCGAATAGTTTTCTCTCTAGCTTTGTATACATACATACAGACATTCATACATACAGACATACAGACAGACATTTTGTAAAAACCACTTTCTTGGACTCAGGGGGTCCCAAAACGGATATTTCCACAAAAATCTCAACATCGTTTTTTTTGCGATCACTAGGCCTATACTTTCTCTATACTGTAGTATAGTGAGAAAGTAAAAGGGGTCCAGAGAGTTCGTGGACACCTTGTATATATATAGTACACATGTGTATATAGCAGAGCATATACTTGATAATACCTCTGAAATAGACATTGTGCTTCTTCATTTCGCAAGTTGTTTTAAAATAGTTTACGTGGTAATACCTCTGAAATGGACATTGTGCTTGATTATTTTGTCAGTTGTGTTATTTTTAACACGCTTTTATTAGCTTCACTTGTATGTTTGTATGTTTGTTTGTAAGTAACTCTCCTTTGGACTAAAAGCTAGTGGCTTATTACTGTTAGTATATCTCTCTTACGCAAGTTCGTTCGTTGGCCGAGCGGTCTAAGGCGCGGGTCGTCGCTGACGTCAATCCCCAGACTCACCGATCGTGGGTTCTAATCCCGTCCACGGCCGAAATTTTTTTTCTGTGATTTTCGGGATTGGTGCCGTAAATACGAACCGTAACAACGTTAATATACACTATCGAAGCTGAAATTACCACCTGTATCAGCATTAGTTTTAGAAATTAATATCTCAAACTTAACTATATTGTTCAAAAAGAATTTTATATCCGTGCACCCTCTATTAGTAAATCCCGTAAATGGAAAAATATTTATATTAAAAAATCTGCACCATGTTCATGTTCACTAGAACTTACAAATTTTGTTTTCAATAATTAATCGAACTAAAAATAAAAAAATAAATATAGTTAAAAAAAATAAAAAATACGCTTTTATAATACATCGAACTAAAAAGTAAAAAATAAATATAGTTTAAAAAAACTAAAAAACACGCTTTTAGAGCATATCAAACTAAAAAGTTAAAAATAATTTTTCAAATAAGCGTAAAACAATAATAAGCGATAAATACTAGAACAAAATATGTTAAATAGGTATAAATTTACCTGTATACGTCTAAATACAGGAAGATAAATACTAGCATTATTGTAAAAAAAGCGTGGGGCGCTTTGTCCATATTTCTCGTACATCGAGCGCCCAACGCATTTTATTATCTTGTCGCATTTGAAATTGAAATCTAGAAAAATTTTAAATAACATAAACAAGATTGACTATATTCATGACAGTTTTCACTTCTATCGGCAGTCCTACGCCTGCTTTTTTTCTAGATAAAGTTTTATTGTAATACCAAATATCTCAAAAATATTTACTTACGGTCGAAAACGTACTTACTTTATTGATTTGTTTTAGCTAACGAAGTCCGAGCGACATAAAAAACCAACATGTGTAACCAAATTTGGAGCGATTCGGACTTAAAATGCGATAGTTAGAGTGTGAACACACATATAACGTCTTAATGACACCCAAAAATTTGTCCTGGGGACCGTGATCGGTCACATTGACCACTCCCGACTTTATGTCTCGCCATAAGAGTCACTGCAATAGCTCATCTTTTTCTGTGGAAATTCATTCAAGTTACGTTTAAATAGGGTAAGATTTTAAAATTTGGAACATAGGGAATCCCATGTTAAACTTAGCACTTGAATGGAAAAAAGTAGAAAACTGAATTTTTTAATAGATATAAGAACCAGAACATCCGAAGCTCACGCTGAAGAATTTCTTTGAATTTTTTTAAAATCCTAGGATTTAATTTTTATTTAAAAATTAACCTTTTTAACGAATTTCCATAGGAAAAATGAGCTATTGCAGTGGCCCTTATGGTAAGACCCAAGGTCGGGAGTAGCAAATGAGCATAGATCATGGTCCCCAGAACACGTTTAGGGGTGTCGTTATGAATCATATAGGCCTATATATATGTATATATGTGTTCGCACTCTAGCGGCCGCATTTTAAGTCCGATTTAGTTCAAATTTGGTACACAAGTTGGTTGTATACGTCGCTCAGACGAGTTCGTCAGCCAAAAAAAAATCCAGCAATAGGAAGCAGGTTTTTTGACAGTAACTATTTTTTGAAATTTTTCCTACGAGAATGAATTTGTATTTGAGTTTTTTCTACAAATATAAATGTAGGATGTTATTCTGCACATTTTGGTTTTTTTCGCGACGTTATAGCTCGCTTGGTTCCCCCAAAATCGATCAAAACGTAAAATACCATAGAAGTGCCCGGTTCAAAGCCATGTGGTGAGGTTGGCGTGCGAAGCACGCAATGCTTTGTGTATTGAAGATACTCCCAATATGCGGAATGGCGTGCGAACCATATTGCAGGTATTCAGCACAGTCGTGAATAGACCTACTTCCCAAATTGTTGGTTGAAACAATAAAACATAGGCCTATAAACCTAATTTTGGAAATTTGCTAAACTCACGTCAGCGGTTCAGCTGCGTGGTCGAATTATTTCCAAGATGTAGGCTGCCGTTATCTCTTTGTCAATCCATAGCCACCGCAATCGCTTATCGCTTCAGTCCAAAGTACAGCTGTTGTTTTGCAACTACAACCCTAGACGAAGTAGTTTAGTTACCTGTGCGAGACCTCGTCGACTTTTAGGTAATGTTTACAGATGAATGATTTATAGGTTAAATAACGTTGGAAATTGATTGTTCTTAAATAATGTGCGTAGTGCGTAATTGTAATGGTGTTTAATGTATTTTATTGTGCGTAGTTTAGTCCTGTTTCTATTCAATATAGTTTTACGATAATGTTGAAAGTTATTGAAAGCCAGGGTAGGAACTGTTTGGATTTAGATTTTTTTAGATTAAACATATCAGAAATAATGACGTAAGTACATTATTCGACCCTATCCTAATATTTTTACAGAGTACGACGTTTTTTTACATTCTACTGTTAAATGTTGAATAGAGGTAAACATACTGTGACTAAATACTATAGGTTATAACCTTTTAGGTTTTTTTCTTTATTTTTATTATTCCATTTCTGTTGCCATAGGTTAGCCTAGGGACGAATAGTACACTTGCGCCCAAATAATAATGAATGTTACATTAAAATAAAGATAGTCACAGAAACGGTGTTAGTAAAAAATGTGGTAGGCAAAATGTTAATGCTTTTTAAGCTAGTGGCTTAAATAGAAGTAGTTTGTGGAGGGAGTAGGGAGGGGGGTCTAGTTTGTAGGAGGCTCAACCGGTTTTATGGAATGAAATTTGGTATGTAGCTTCTTCTAGGGCCATAAGTGTTCACTAAAAAAGGATTTTTTTAAATTGGAAATTTTAGAGGGGTTTGGGGGGTAAAGATTACAAAATCACGATTTCTCCAAAATTGTCGAACAGATTTAAATGAAAGTTTGGTATGTAGCTTCCTCTAGGGCCATAGGTGCTCACTAAGAAAGCGTATGAAAAATTTCGAAATTTTAGGAGGGGTTTGGGGGGATCAAAGTTACTAAAATCATAATTACAGATCTTTTATTATTATGACAATAGTGCTTTTATTATTTAAGATCTATATATAAAAGCCAAATACCACTCACTGACTGAAGACTTAAAATACAATATACTTAGAATACAATTACGTTAAAAAGACTGAGGTGACCTTTTGAATTTCCACTTATCTAACAGAAAATACTTTAAACACATATAAGTTCTTTAATAGCAGTATTTTTAGGGTTTGAATTAACGGAACTGAACTTACTTTTGAAGGGTCCTTAAGGATTATTTTGATAAATGTTTTCTGTAAAATTAGCAATGGATCCAATGTGGCAATATATGTCCCTCCCCACACACAGCAAGACTATAGTCCAGCTTAGAGTTAAATTAATCAATTTACATATCGCTAGTAGCAATGATTTCCCATCCAATACATTTGCATGGCAGTCATTATAAACGTGTAAAAGATGATTTATTTGCTTGAAACCTGAAGGAAGCGGTGTTACATAAACTTTCACTGTGTGCGCAAGTTATCCATATTAATCTGCAGAAAATATAACAAGTTCTAAACATAGTTGGAGTGACCGATACTTACATATTCAACAGAATTAATAAGTTCATATTTCTTGTCGACATTCCCGGGCAGTTACCTCGTGCTATGGTAAACCGCAACTAGAAGTTACACTGGTGAGGGAGTGAGAGGGAGACCAATGTACAGTTGTGTGACTTACTGTTCCTGTTTATAATAATTCGACCACGCAACTGAACCGCTGACGTTAGTCCAACGAATTTCCAAAATTAAGTTTATTTGTTTTAGAGTTTCAACTAACTATTTGGGAGATCGGTCTACTCAAGAAGGCACTGAATGCCTGCGTGTACGAAATATATTAGTAGCATTTGGTTGTTCCTCATGCTCCACTCCAGCTCACGCGATGTTTCGCAACGAATAACTCAATTTGCGAGTTTGCACCTCGACGTAGCGGCCTCTGATCATGGATTGGTTCGCTTCGCTCGCAGCGTACTAAATATCTCGACCATAGCTGTTAATAACTTTATACCTTCCCAAGAGTAGCATAGGAGATGGTTATTTAGAATTGCTTAATGCAGTTTTTAATATTGCTTTCTGAATTAAATTAGTGGCTCAAGAATCGAACTGAAA
>JAGFPH010006554.1:53646-77466 GCA_018207615.1 Philaenus spumarius
CCCCCCCCCCCCCCCCCCGTAAGTAAAGAGTGGCAATACGCGTAGTACGCTAGTTTTAATTCGTGGAAATCTAGAATGTCATTAAGTTGCCTGAAAACATAAATTCATTTTCTAGTCTTTTGTTTTAAAAATTTAACCTGTTCAGTCCATTTCATTCTCTTATCGAACATTACACCTAGATATTTATAGGACTCGACGCCTTTACGTTTCTGCGTAAACTTGTATTAATTAAGGTAATCACAACATGAAAAATGTGTGCAATTTTAAGGTATTATTGTCGAAATCTGTGTTTACCCTTAATGATAAGGGTAGGAACTTAGTTTTAGAAACATTAGGTGATCAAAGGTTTTGATCAAACAATTTTTCAAGTACCTAAGACTTTAAATTTTTTGAAACCCTTTCTTCGTGAGCACCTATGGTCCTAGAGGAAGCTACATGCGAAATTTCGTTCTAATCCGTTCAGTAGTTTTTGAGAAATCGTGATCAGTGAGTCAGTGCATTTGGCTTATATATATATAGACTAGCTGGCCCTATCCGGCTTTGCACGGATAGACAAAACAAAGTTAAAAGTATATTAACAAAAAATATAAAAAATATATCAATAAATATATAACACTATGTATTTCTTAATGGGATTTTTAGTAATTTTGACCCCCAAACCTCCCCTAAAATTTCGAACTTTTTAAAACCCTTTCTTAGCGAGCACCTAAGGCCCTACAGGAAGCTACATACCAAATTTTAATCCAATCCGTTCGATGGTTTTGGAAAAATCGTGATTTAGTAACTTTGACCCTCCCAAAACCCCACTAAAATTTCGAATTTTTTGAAAACCTTTATTAGTGAGCACCTACGGCCCTAGAGGAAGCTACTTACCAAATTTCGTTCTAATCCGTTCAGTAGTTTTTGAAAAATCGTGATCAGTGAGTCAGTGGATTTGGCTTTTATGTATATAGATTCTTCTGTACGTGTGTGTGTTACTGAACACCTCCTAAACGGCCGGAACAATTTTGATGAATTATTGTGTGTATGTTAGAGTGGGTCCCTGGATGGTTTATATTCACAATTAGAAGGGCTTGAAGTTTATTGTTGCCACCCCTATACAATAAGTATAAATTAAACTAACATCCTAACTAGCTATAAAGCTAATATTATGTAATACCAGTTAGCCCCAGTGAAAAATCACAGACAGATTAATTAGATACACATCAGAAATACATCATTTAAAAAAATACTATTTAAAAACAACTTACTTTATCTACGCCTACCTAACTATGCTAACGGGATATTTTAACTCGATAAATGTATACAATAATAAGGATTATAAAACTGTAGGTGTATTTAATTTTTTGATTTATATGCATTATTATATATCTAAAGAAATATACAAATATTATCTTTTAATTGCTTTATATTTGATATTGATAGATCAAATGATTTAGAAATTATTAATATTATAGTGAATACACTGATAATCGAATTAGTTTATATGTTATACGATGATGTACGAATGTTTCGGAAGTTAAAGGAATTGTAATTTCTTCTTTAAATTTGTATAAACGAATGTTATATTGATGATAAAATGTTGCATTTATATTCATTTTATAACCTAAAAGCAAAATCCTATAATGTATCAGGGGAGACCCCAGCGTGCTCCGCACGCCAACCCCCAATGGAACCTTCTAAAACATAGGCTTTATGTTTTATTTATAATAAAGGTGTAGGATGAATAATAACTTCAAAACTAAGATGGTAATTGTGTTAAATGTTCAATAATGATAACAGCAGTTCTAATAATGGTTAAAAGAACCAGCAAAGTTCAGGTCTACACTTTAAAACACTAACCTAAATGCTACAAATACAAAAATAATTAATATATTTGTGTTTCTTACCGTCATCGTTATCCAATTCTTTCTTTAAGAAACAGCTGTAGCTCGTTTCTTAAAGAAAGAATTGGATAACGATGACGGTAAGAAACACAAATTTATTAATTTGAATTACGTTATCCGTAGCTAAATAACTTCAAAAATAATTGCTTCAAATTTTGAAATCAGCTATTAATGGAAATATTGGAGCTAACAACCGCTATGGTACTTGCCTCATAAGCAAGACGTCCCGGGTTCAAATCCCGCGGGGGACCATATAATATTAAAAACCCAAAAAAAACATGCTCGTTAGCCGAAAGGCACAAAGTGGCATGGAAAGAAAAAAAAAAAAAATGGAGCTAACAGCTATATTATCTGTTATTTTATTCAATTAGTTGCTAAGGTAATAAATGTAAATACATGTGTTGGTTAATCATACTAGGCCTAACCTAAGATTTTTTCCGACTAAATTTACAAATATTGGAATAAAAAAAGGTTTTTACCTAAATGAATTATAGCCTATGTTACTCAGGGATAGTGTATCTTTTTAGGCCTATTAGTAAAACTATTTTTCAATCGGTTCAGTCGTGTCAGAGATTACTCCCTACATACAAACAAACAAACAAAAAAACTTTACCTATTTATAATATTATAGTATAGATTATTCTTAATTGATATAAAAACCCATTTACAATTCGATTACTCAAGTCAAAGGGATGGAATGGGATAATCACCCTTAAAATTAAATCAAGCGATAGCAAAGCATTGCCAGGTCCACTAGTAGGATGTATCATATTTTTATGACACTCTAATACGTGTCTTGAGGACCACGATCGGTGCTCTTTGACTACTCCCGACTTTAGGTCTCACCATAAGAGTCAGTGCAATCCTATTGAAATTCGCTAATAGGACGTCATATTTCTACCAGCGTAAACAGTACATTTCATTTACCGTACTTTCGATTGAGATTGTCTCTCGTAAGGTGAAATAAAGTTAATTACGTATGATTTATTATTTCCACGATACTTTGCATTTTGATTAAAAGGATCCTACTTTCTAAAAAAAAAAGAAACAGATCAAAGTGAAAATGAACAAGATTACACCGTTGCTCGGTATTAAATGTCAACATGTATAATGAATGTATCTGATGGTGTTAACATTACGTGGAGTGTTTTGATCTAAAACGTAATAAATCCGTATTTGTTGGAAATGCCGCCGCGCGAGATGATATGCGTTGCGTAAGAACTGGTCCGCAACTGAGATGTCGGGAAATGCGGATGCTATTAAACGAGTTTTTTGTTGTCCGATCGTATTATCTTGTTGGTCTAATATGGAACGTTTGCCGGGCAAAATGATTTCGTCATGTCGACTTGCTGTGCGAGGTTTTTAGCGTGCGAAATGGGGGTTTTACACTTTGGGCGGTATTTGTTGATCCCCTTTACGTCCATAATTAGGCCAAAATTGGAATGATGTCAAAATTTAAGCTCTCAAAGGGTTACCGTACTTGAAAAATAGTTTGATCAAAACCTTTGATCACCTAATGTTTCTAAAACTAAGTTCCTACCCGTATCATTAAGGGTAAACAAAGATTTGGACAATAATACCTTATTAAAATTGCTCACATTTTTACTTTCTCCACCCTATACGTAGTATATGGAGAAAGTATTGTTTTCGTCCAAATTTTCGAATTTTAATTTTTAGGGAAGTATCTGTTTTGGTGCTCCCTGAACCCCCAAAAAATGTTTAGTGGAATTATCTGTGTTGGTGCTTCCTGAACCCAAAAATATTTTTAGTGGAACTATATGTTTTGGTGCTCCCTGAACCCAAAAAAGTGTTTTTTTGGTGATGTCTGTCCGTGTGTCTGTAAGGATGTGTACAGAGCTGGATACCATACCAACGGCCCTACTTTGATGACATTTGGTATGTAGGTGTAGTTCTGGAATATCTCCAGGCATTTGTTTCATTAATTTTGTATTTTTAAGGGGTTTTACCCCCCAAAAATGACAAAAAAAAAACAGAAAAATCAAAATTTCTCAAAAACGGCTCTAACGATTTTGATAATATTTGACTTATTTGTATCCCCTAATGTGCCCTACCATATGCAAAAAACCGCAACTTTCTAAAAATTCTCGTTTAGGTAATAATAATAACTAATTTTTGGGGGTTTTTGGAAACATTTTCAAAACCTTTTTTCGTGCATACCTAATTGACATGTTTGGTGATAATAATATTATAATGTAATAATATAATATGGATGTGGGTTGAATGCATCTAATATTTTCCATGGTATGTCTCCTACTTTTGCAATTCTAAATAACCACCTCCTATGCTACTCTTGGGAAGGTATACAGTTTCAACTAGGAGAAAGTATGAGGCAGTTATCTGGTACCATTTATTCATGTTGTGATTTCCCTAATAATACATGTTTAAGCAGAAACGTAAAAGGCGTCGAGTCCTATAAATATCTACGAGTAATGTTCGATAAGAGAATGAAATGGACTGAAAAGGTTGAGTTTTTAAAACAAAAAACTAGAAAATTAATTGATGTTTTCAGGCAACTTAGTGACATTCTAGATTTCCATGAATTAAAACTCGCGTACTACGCGTATTGCCAGTCTTTACTTATGGGGGTGGGGGGGGGGGGGTATAATAGCTTGGGGTGGGGCTTTCAGTTCGATTCTTGAGCCACTAATTTAATTCAGAAAGTAATATTAAAAACTGCATTGAGAAAGAGCCGTATTTTTTCCTCAAACGCTGTTTTTGATACTTTTAAAGTATCGAGTGTAAGGACTGTTTGTAAGAACCCTGGCAATTTATATAATACTAGGGGAAACCCCTGCGTGCTCTGCACGCCAACCCTGTTGGAACCTTCTATACTCATAATCGTGTTATGTTTTCTTTATAATAAAGGTGTAGGATTAATAATAACCCCAAGGTTAAGATGGTTAAGTTAAGCAGGGCTCAGGTCTACACTTAAATAAAAACCTAACCTAAAAGTTAGAAATACAAATAATTCCTTCAAAGTTTGAAATCATATGTTGATGGAAAAATTGCAGCAAACAGCTGTTTTAACTGTTATTTCATTCGATCGGTTGCTATGGTAATAAATGTAAATACACGTGTTGGTTCATCAGTCTAGGTCTAATCTGAGAATTTTTTCCGACTAAATTTACAAATATTGAAATAAAAATGTTTTTATCCAAATGAATTATAGCCTACGTTACTCAGGGATAGTGTAGCTTTTTATTCGTAAAACTATGTTTTCAATCGGTTCTGCAGTTCCAGAAATTACCACCTACATACACAAACAAACAAATGTTACCTCTTTATAATATTAGTATAGATTTCAAAATTATAATAACATTTTCGGAAAAGTTAATCATGAAAATTTAACGCTCTTCAATTTTTTTCTAGATAAATTCTAAGAAGTTAATAAAAAAGTTTTCTGTCGCTAACTCGCATTATATAGCACAAGTTTTGAATCAAAATCTTCCGGGAAAGCTACGTCTGTTAAAAAATTTTAAGTTATTTAATTTGAAAAAGCTTATTAATGAAAGGCTGTTTGAAGTGGGAAGGGATGCAGCCGAGCAGGTTATCTTATCTACTTACAGATAAGATAATCTTATCGTTCTACTTGTTATGACATGAACTGACTGAATTACTTGTCTAAGGTCCATTATGTATTTGAGCTTCAATATAAATGAGAGCATGTTGTTTTATTTAGTTTGGCAAAGATGACAACTTTAGAAACCCTAATAATAGTTAGTAGTTTAGTTTTGTTAGTAGATTGAATCAGCTCGACATGATAATGTTTGATGCAATCCTTTTGATTGTGTTTAATTCCACATTGTGTCCATATTAAAATACTCATGACCACTCACAGGCTTAAGCCCAAGTGGTAATTTTTGTTCCTTAGTTAAAATATACCTAAATAATTGAACTGTATGAATTATTTATTTCAATAAATGATAAATAAACAAATAAGGGGGATTTAAAAATTCGAGTAAAATTTCTTAACTCGAAAATACCATTTACAATCAATTTAAAAATATTACGATTCGATACCTTGTAGTTTGTGGTCTTAGTCTTGCTTGTTCAGTGTTAAGAATTTTAACAAATTAAGACATTTTTTGTATTGGTGTTTTAGTCTTATATAATAATATTATCTATACTAATATTAGGGCCTATATGTAAAGAGGTAAAATATTTTGTTTGTATGTAGGAAATCTCTGGAACTACAATCGATTGAAAAATGGGCTTTTCTAATAAAAAGCTACACTATCGCTGAGTAACATAGGCTGGAATTAATTTTGATTTTAGGGTTGAAACACCCCCTACAATAATAAATATTAATTGTTATACTTTCCTTAAAGATAGAGAGCTAACATTTTGTACATTTATTTGTTATGATATATATAGAAAAAGTAAACTAGATTTGCATTTTGTCGCGTGCTGCTGAGGGGTTTAAATGTGATAACAACCCCTAAAACAATACAAATTAATTGCTATATTTTCATTAAAGTAGTGAGCTGAAAATTTGTACATTTTTTCTTATAAGGTAAATAGACAAACATAGTAGATTTAAATTTTACATAGAGCAGGGGGCGAAGCCCTCTAGTTTTATAACAAAGTTTGTGTTTAAGGGTGTGCACTACCAGGGCGAGACAGTCCCATACAGTCCTTTTCAATATAACTTATTTTTCATCGAATTTTGAATATAATGTTTTGTAATTTGCAGGAAATAGATCATGATCGAAAATTGTAACACAAATTATATTTTATACATTTTTATTAAAAATATTTGCTTAGAAACAAGACGAAATGCATGGTGAGACAGATCGGTAGCAGTAAATTAGCACTGATCACGGTCCCCAGAACACCTTTCGGAGTATCATTAAAAATGTTATATACATAACAAATTGCGGAGTGTTTGCATTTTATCGTCCGCAATTTGGTCCAAATTTGGTATAAACGTTGACCAAAAATGTTCGTCGTTTATTGACCAAAAGTAACAAATGTTTGAAATTTTTCGTACTAGAATGACAACGTTTTGACGAGCCCATCTTGCTCCCCCAAAATCTATCGAAACGTAAAATACCATAAAAGTACCCTGTTAAAACCAACATGGGGTATTTTATATTGGGGGCATCTTCTGGTCCAAGAACGATGGCCGGGATAAATTTTTTGAAGTGATAACTTCTATTGGCCCGTCGGGCACTTTCGCTTGACTATGTTTCTGAAATCTCGCGTCACGCAAACTTTTTGCGTAGACACTAGTCAGAGCGTGAAGAGGGAATAGGCGATACAAAGTGTATACGGTATAGACAAGTAAGCGCGTGGAGAGGGAATAGACGATACATAGTATAATATAATAATATTATACTATAATAAGTATACTAATAATATAATATAATGGGAACACAAACCATTATAATGTGTGCATTATTTATATAGTGACTAATGGTTTTGAGTGAGGTATTAGTGTATGCACTCTACATAGAATTCTAAGAATAATTCAATATGTAAGGGATAATTATAATAATTGTTATATTTGTGCGTTTTAAGTTTTGTAAGGAAGATTGATTTTTGTCTAACTGAAATAAGTTTCCATTTTTGTACATTTTGACAAAGTAATATTTTACATTGTTTTATTTTACTAGAACTTATTATTACTGACCTAAATATAAAATTTAGCTTCATATTACAGCAATGGAGGTCATACACGTTAATGGAGTATCTATGCCTCACAGAGTAGTTTCTTCTAGGCCAGATGGTCAATGCTTATTCTACTCTTTGGCTTTAATTGTACATGACACTGTGGTTTGAGGTGAGGACCAAAGTTGTTAGTCATTTTTAAAACAATTGGCGCAGGTTCAAACCATATACTTTAAAAGTAACAGGAGATTTTTATTCAACAAACAAAAAAGAATATATCGCAGATATGAGCAACCCGGTCACTTTTGGAACCTCCTGGGAAATTCAAGCAGCATCCGAAATATTGTTTATGAATTTCATGTGTACAGAGATGGTTTATTTGTTGTATGCGAGTTTTCACAAACCGATTGAGGGAGTAGGGAGGCTAAGGTTTACTGGGGAACTGACGAGAGCCCACTTTGATGTTCTCATTCCTCTCACACCTTCTTTACCTGTAAACTCGATGGATATTAGTGTGGAGTAAATACAGTCAGCTTCCCAATCCCAGGTTTCAGACGATGGTCTCCAAATTTCTCAACTTCCAACACTATCAGAACAGTGTTGGATGCAGTTCAGTCGCATCCAGAATAAATACAAAAAAAGAAAACGAGGGAAAAAAGACGAAAGCGTTTTCCTAATACAAATCGCGTAAAAGCACATAGGCAAGCGGTAAAAAAACAGCTTAAGGGTTCATTCTCTAGCTTTAAGGAAAATCTAACAATCAACATTTTTAATACAGATTTTTACTACATTTTCACCCCTTAGAAGCACGCGACAAAATGACAATCTATGACATTGTTTTATTAATATTGTAAGAAATAAATGTACAAATTTTCAGCTCACTAACTAAGAAAATACAGCAATTATGTTTTATTGTTTTAGGGGGTTGTTATCACATTTTCACCCCTTAGTAGCACGAGACAAAATGCAAATCTAGTTTACTTTTTCTACGTATCTTGCAAGAAATAAACGTTCAAAATTGCCGCTCTCTAGTTTTAAGGAAAGTATAACAACATTTATTGTTTTAATAGTTGTTTCAACCCTTAAATCAAAATTATTTCTAGCCTATGTTACTCAGTGATAGTGTAACTTTGTATTAGTAGTAAAACTATTTTTTCAATCGGTTCAATCGTTTCGGAGTTTAGCCCCCTACATACAACAAAGTTTACCACTTTATAATATTAGTATACAAATACGACGATTTTGTTTACACATATAATCTTGATAATTCGACGCACTCGTTAATCCGACTCTTGTCCAAACTCTATCTCGATAACAAGTCACGTAAGAGATTGTTACAAATTGCCGTTTTACTGGAAATTAAGTCAAGTTTAACGAGGAAGCCTAACGGAATCATTTCTCCTCGCTGAAGAATGTTGTTTTACTAAAAAAACCTTCTCTAAATGCTTTCTTTCTCGAAATACCGTAATATTGCTCAACCTGCACTGATGCCAACGAGGACGGTCCGCGTTAGCTGAACTTGCTCAACAACGTGATCCGTAGTAACTTCCCCATTTCATCGCGTTTTTTGCTCTGTTACATGAAACTGTATTTTTTTGCGGACAACAGTTTAGATAGGTTCGCTGGAGTGTGCGTGTTAAACTATTTTTCAAAGATCGGTAAAATTACATTTTAATTGCGGGAGATTTTTTCACGGAAAATATTACATCTCGCTTATAACTAACATTCGTGTCTGGTTTCAACCGCGTTAAAAATAAGAAAGCAATGTACAAAATGTCTAGTCAGCTGATATGTATCCAGTTGATAGTGGTACTAAAAATACGGTCCAAACAATTTCAATATTTATCCCCGTACCATAATTCAATCTATGTTTTTGCACGTTATCTTTTGGAGCGTTAAATTACATAGATCAACTATTTACGTATGTTCAGTTATGACACAAAAATCAGCTGTTTACACTAACACTTCTAAACTTCCAAGCTATTACTCTCAATTCCATTAGGCCTATCATTAACAGCTGATTTCGTACTTTGACAGAAATTTAATTTGCAATCTACAGATTCGGGTTATTCTTAAGGCTCGGGTCCTTAAATCCAAAACGGTAAAGTTGGCTAGCAATTTCAATGTTAAAATAACCTAACCATACCTTCACTTTTATACACATTTTTGTGTTATTTTCGTCAAAAAACGAAAGGTGTATTTTTTTCTTAAAGTAAAATAGTTTGTAGGAGTAGATTGCTAAGATGTTTTTGCAATATCTCTTTTTGAAGCTGAGTAAAAAAATTAATAAAGTTTACTATTTTATCCTATTTATATCATACGTTTATGAAAACAACTAGCTGACCCGTACGGCGTTGCCCGTGGTGGTTGGTATTTTCAGTCTTTTTAACGTAATTGTATTTTTTTAAGGGTTCAGTCAGTGAGTGGTATTTGGCTTTTATGTATATAGATCTTAAAAAATAAAAGCACTATATTGTCTTAGTAATAAAAGATCTGAAATTATGATTTTAGTAAATTTGATCCCCCCAAACCCCTTCTAAAATTTCGAAATTGTTCATACCCTTTCTTAGTGAGCACCTATGGCCCTAGAGGAAGCTACATACCAAATTTCATTCCAATCCGTTCGGTAGTTTTGAAGAAATCGTGATTTAATAAATTTGATCCCCCCCAAACCACCCTAAAATTTCGAATTTTTTTAAACCCTTTCATAGCGAGCGATAATGGCCCTAGAGGAAGCTACATAGCAAATTTCATTCCAATCTGTTCGGTAATTTTGGAGAAATCGTGATTTAGTAATTTTTACCCCCCAAACCCCCCTAAAATTTCCAATTTTTAAAACCCTTTTTTAGCTAACACTTATGGTCCTAGAGGAAGCTACATACCAAATTTCATTCCAATCCGTTCAGTAGTTTTGAAGAAATCGTGATTTAATAACTTTGATCCCCCCAAACAACCCCTAAAATTTCGAATTTTTTCAAACGTTTTCTTATTATGCATCTATAGCCATAGGGGAAGCTACATACCAAATTTCATTTCAATCCGTTCGGTAGTTTTTGAGAAATCGTGATGAGTGAGTCAGTGGTATTTCGCTTTTATATAGATAAAAGGGTTTTTGAAAATGTATTCAGCAATCAACATCCGCATATGACAGTACATCAAAACTGAAACCAAATTTGTAAATTTATTCCACGAATTAACGGGAAAAAATTACTTATTTTGTAGCATTGCTCTTATGGGAATCGGATTCAATATGGCGGACAGGGTATCCTCCCCTAAGTAATGTGCTGACTCCTTTTAACCTCTGTTATACAGGGTCATTCAGAAAGAAACGGAGAAACTTTCGGGACATGTTCTACTAGTGAAAATAAAGAAAAAATTTATGTAAACATAGGTTCGGAAATACTTTGTTTTCCATTTATCCACCATTTTTTTTTACAAAATATAATATTTTCGGATATAGGAAACGTATTGATCGCATATTTTGGATACATATTTGGTACGACATCTTTTACCCATGTATCAAAAACCAAATGGTTTTTTCATGTATTTTCAAAATGGTGACTGTTTAAAGTTTTTTATGTAAAATATCTCGAAAACCGCTAACTTTACAAAAAATCTCCTTTTACTTTCTCATTATACTATAGTATAGAGAAAGTATAGTGATCGCAAAAAAATCGATGTTGAGATTTTTGTGGAAATATCCCTTTTGGGACTACCTGAGTCCAAAAAAGTGTTTTTTACAAAATGTCTGTCTGTATGTCTGTATGTATGTCTGTATGTATGTCTGTATGTATATCTGTATGTATGTCTGTATGTATGTCTGTATGTATGTCTGTATGTATACAAAGCTAGAGAGAAAACTATTCGATCGATTTCAACCAAATTTGCACCAGACATGTCCAGTAGGCCTGTATAGATGCACGAAAAAAGGTTTGGACAATTTTTGAAAAACAACCCCCTTTTTGGCCAAAAACCCCCCAAAAAATCAGTTATTATTTTTTTATAAGAAAACGGCTATAACGATTTTGTTAAAATTTGGCTTATTTGTAGCCTTTAATGTGCCCTACCATATACAAAACCCGCATCTTTCTAAAAATTCTCGTTTAGCTAATAATAAAATAACAAAATAAATAAAAATAAAAAAATTTACGTGCATCTATAAAGACCTAATTGACGAGTTTGGTGCAATTTTTTTCGAAATCGATCGAATAGTTTTCTCTCTAGATAATAATAATAATATTTATTAGTTAATCTCCAACTTTAATAAAAAATTCTCCTACCCCGCCCTACAAGTCACAGTGAATCTGTTTAGTAATTTAAATGTGTTTGTGAGAAAGTATGTGCCAGTTCCTGGTATCGTTTAGTTCAAGGGTAAATTTTTTTTAAAATTATTTCTGTAACTTAAGAGCAACCCAGTTATTGGCTACAGACTAAAATATAGCATATATTATGGACAACTACCAAGATACAAAATTTTTGTTAAATTAACGGTTTTCGAGATATTTTGTATTAACAATTCTAAACGGCCGCCAATTTCAAAAACCGTTATGGTTTTGTGTACATGGGTAAAACATGTCATACCAAGTAGGTATCCGAAATTTGCGTTCAATATATTTCCTACATCCAAAGAAATTAATTATTTTGTAAGAAAAATAAACGGTATCAGTTAACTGACACAAACTTTCTCCCAACTTACTGTAGTCAAAATAATATTGTTTTTAATCATTTTATTTACTACTTTTTAGAACAAAACAAAAAACTAATATTCTAAATACGTCAATCGTATAAAAAATTATTGTCCCAGGCGGGATTCGATCGCGCGACCTTTGAATTACTGGCCGTGCTCGCTACCGTAGTGCTACCCCGTGCGGCCACTGCCGCGATAATAGATTGACAACACAAACTTGTTTATTTTTAAATATTTCCCCATAATTATAAAACGCCGAAGTTTTGATAAAAGCGGGTGGTATCAATTTGTTTGGCATCTTAGGCACTATAAATACTGAAAATTTGATCAAAATCGTTAGAGCCGTTTTTGAAAAATTTGCATTTTTGTCGGTTTTTATTGGTTTTAGGGGTAAATTACCCTTAAAAATTAAAAATTCCAAAAAATTAAAAAAACGCCTGGAGATATTAGGGATTAGTACCTACATACCAAATTTCATGAAAATCGGACCAATAGTGTCCTCTCTGGTCGTGTATACATACAGACAGACTGCCAGACAGACACCACTCTAAAAACACTTTTTTGGGTTCAGGAAGCACCAAAACAAAAAATTCCACTAAAAATATTTTTGGGTTCAGGGAGCACCAACACAGATAATTGCACTAAACAATTTTTTGGGGTTCTGGGAGCACCAAAACAGATAATTCAACTGAAAATTCAAATTCGAACCTTTTTACGAAAACAATACTTTCTCCATATACTACGTATACGGTGGAGAAAGTAAAAAAAGTGGATAGCAGAAAAAACAAAGCATTCCCGAACCTATGTCTATATACACTTTTTTCTTTATCTTCACTAGTAGAACACGTCCTGAAAGTTTATATTTTCTTCCTATATCACCCTTTATAAAACCTCAATTAAGCAAATAATAATAATCCAGAGGAGTCTTGACGCGCCGATAGACGTAACGTTTTTTGCACAGAGTTAAGGCAGATTACGACCCCTTGTTATTGTTGACATAATATTCGTCGTCTTCACAGTCACAAGTTCACAGATAATGCGATTTATTTATACACTATAACACAATATGTTTTATCACACATTATATCAGCATCAGTCGGAAGTCGGTGCATGTTAGGTCATCCAAAAGAAGATTGTGTCGTTATCTGTCACAACTCGGTGCAAAAAACGTAATCCCATAACGGCCCATGACTACTATCCAGATAATTATAATGTCCTGTTATATCATGATTGAACAATTTGTTTTTGGAACATTATTTATTATCCTTTGAGGTTATGATTAATCCTACACCTTTATTAAAAGTAAATTATAAAATATGTGTGTTGAGGAAGGAAGGGTGGCGTGCGAAGCACGCATGCATATCCCTTACTATAGTGTAATACATGTAAACCTTTTACCTGTATCGGTAGTTCCGTGTTTCACCGCTGGAGCGCTAGCTACAAGTGAGTTATAAATTATCGTGACGACTTCCTTCGTTGACTTCTGTTCTGATCGTTACACCAATGGAGTTAATTAATTAGTGGTATCGGAAAGTTAATTATTCGTTTTATTTTTTATCGGAAGCTCCGTATTTGTATTGTATTTCCTTCTGATAACTTATCTGAAGATGCGATCTGTGTAATTGCCTTGAGAAAGGAAACGTATAATTATATGCGATATTAAAAAACATGTAACAAATTAAGCAGATTAGAGGGGTGAAATTTACAATACGCTTCTCATGTTGCCAACCTATACGCACGAAAACGCTCTAGAATGAAATCAAATTCCATTGTTAAAGCGCATTCCGAGCTCACCTTACATCCAATTTAAATACTTTACAACACACATTAAATGGTCGTGAGTTGACCGACTTTCCACAATTAAGTTTATACGTTTTGGAGCGTCAACCATCTATTTGAGAAATTGGTCTACTATAGAAGACGGCGAATAGCTGCCTCTGTATACAAAACTAGGGCCCTGCCCCTGGACGCTTCGCGTCCCAACCCCGCCTCGGCCTTCGGTCTCAGATGGCTGCTTCGCTTCGCTCGCAGTTAGAAAATTCGCTAAAGAATCTCGTTAATATTTGGCTTTTTTGTACACAGGTGACCGAGCATACAAACTCATTAAACATTATCTCCATAAGATTAGCACGGGAAATTTGAAGGATTGTGTGCCGGAGCTTCTTCTCGGGTGAATAGCGGCTAAACGGATGATTGGATATTAAATGTGATGGAAAATCGTCAGTTTGAAATTAAATTTTCTACAACTCTTGTATCTAACATTTTTTGTTATCTCTTACCGTTTTCTTACAAAACGCGATCAAAGTGGGAAAATGAAAAATTGACAAATTCTTTCCCGCCCAAAAGGTGCTTTCAAAATTAAAAATGTTAACTTTTAGCAATTTTTCTGAAAGTTTCTCGTCCAGAGCTTAAATTCATTGTATGAGGTCGAGGGGCGTCCGATTACGCGAAGTGCCTCATAGTTTATGTCAGTGAATCGGTGAACCCGTCTAGCTTTAAAGACGTTGGGCGGAACCTCCCTTCTCGGATGAATAGTGGCTAAATGGACGATTCGATCTTGAATCTGACGGAAAATCTCTCGTTTGAATTTAAATTTTCTACAACTTTTGTGCTTAACATTTTTTGCTATCTCTTACCGTTTTCTAACAAAACGCGCTCAAAGTGAAAAAATTAAAAAATTAAAAAATCTAAAAAAATCTTTCCCGTCCAAAAGGTGCTTCCAAAATTAAAAACGTTACTTCTGGCAATTGTCCTAAATGTTTCTCGTCGAGAGCTTTAATTCAAGTATAAGGTTGAGGGGGGTCCGATTACGGGAAGTGCCTTATAATTAAAGCCAGTGAATTAGTGTTACCGTCTAGCTTTATATTAGTAGAATTTAGCTTCCGGTGGCTAAATTATTTTTTCTAACCAACTCGTTCGAGCCACGTGGAAATCAACGTTTGTACCACATGTGAACCAGATCGGACTTAAAATGCGGTCGCTAGAGTGCGAACGCGTACAACAGGCCTACATAGTGTTCATATAGTCGCTTTAACCCTCTTTATTATTTTTGTTATTGAAAATAATTAACAAAAGTTTGCACATATCTTGTGTTGCATAACAGGACAAATCTTTTGGCAAAATCTGAACCTTTATGATTTTGGGGGCTTGATGGGGTAGGGGGGTTAACAGTTTAAAATATAAAGGTACGTCATTTAATGCACAATAGAAAAGCTTATTAAAAGAGAAACAGAATGGCGCAAACTAGAGGTTAGGTATCGCTTCGTTTCAAAGCAATGGACAATCAAAGTTCTGGAAAATGATATGGGTATCATAGCATCAAAGCAGGTTGTATGTTATATATATACATAACTACCTGGCCCGATCCGGCTTTGCACACTAACAAAGAAATATATCAATAAATATACTACACTATGTATTTCTTATGGGAATTTTTAGTAACTTTGACACCCAAACCCCCCTAAAATTTCGATTTTTTTTTAAAACCTTTCTTAGCGAGCACATAGGTCTCTAGAGGAAACTACATACTAAATTTCATTCCAATCCGTTCGGTGGTTTTTTTAGTAACTTTGATCCCCCAAACCACTCTAAAATTTCGAATGTTTTAAAACCCTTTCTTAGCGAGCACCCATGGCCCTAGAGAAAGCTACATACAAAATTTCATTCAAATCCGTTCAGTAGTTTTAGAGAAATCGTGATTTAGTTACTTTGACCCCCCCAAAGCCCCTCTAAAATTTCGAATTTTTTGAAAACCTTTCTTAGCGAGCACCCACGGTCCTAGAGGAAGCTACGTACCAAATTTCATTCCAATCCGTTCGGTGGTTTTGAAGAAATCGATTTTTAATAACTTTGATCCCCCCCCAAACGCCCCCTAAAATTTCGAATTTTTTAAACCCTTTCTTAGTGAGCACCTATGGCCCTAGAGGAAGCTACATACCAAATTTAATTCCAATCTGTTTGGTAATTTTGGAGAAATCGTGATTTAGTAA
Organism: Philaenus spumarius; assembly: GCA_018207615.1. Classification (NCBI taxonomy): domain Eukaryota; kingdom Metazoa; phylum Arthropoda; class Insecta; order Hemiptera; family Aphrophoridae; genus Philaenus; species Philaenus spumarius. The sequence continues at coordinate 69,840 of JAGFPH010006554.1, forward strand.
TTTTTACCCCCCAAACCCCCCTAAAATTTCCAATTTTTTAAAACCCTTTTTTAGTGTACTCTTATGGCCCTAGAGGAAGCTACATACCAAATTTCATTCCAATCCGTTAGGTAGTTTTTGAGAAATCGTGATGAGTGAGTCAGTGAGTGAAATATCATTAAAAAATTCTGATCATCGCATATATTATTTCTCAAGGCCATTTTTTTGTCGGTACGCCATAACTTCCTTAATACATCATCAAATTACATGAATGAGGCATCATTTTAAAGCTTTCCTTAACCGCTACACTGGAAAAATATACAAACAGCTTAAAATTCATGTATTAATAACAAAAATTGATTAAAAAACGTTTATATTATACTCTGTATGTTCCTAATGAAAGGCGCCATCTACTAACCATCTGTTTAACTAGCATGACAGCTGAGCTGTTAGTTAGATTGTTTACACTGTAAGATTGTATAGGGAAACTGTTATTTATAAACCAATGTAAATAAATAAACTTGATTAACTTAATTAAATCAACGTGCTAAATCAGGTAAATGTAGGCCTACTCTGAACTTGCGAAATATTCGCACGGGTCAGCTAGTTAGATATAATTTTAAATGGCACATTCAGCCTGTATTATGTGCTATGTAAACTTCTCATCGACATATTCCATACAGTTCCTTATATAAGGCATAGCTTTACAAAATACATTTTATTTTTATTAAAAATGGTAACATAATTTTTGAAAGCTCAGTCTTACTGGGCATAAAAACAGAGATGTACTGTATTTTATTTTAGAATTTAGATTTGCAATTGGGCTTAGGCAATGTCGTTCAGTTTACTGAAGTAGTTCAGGGAAAGGAACTAGTTCACCATTGTAGTTCCGTAGTTCAGAACGTATTGATTGAGATGTAGTGAGTGATTTATAAATTGTAATACAAGTTATAGCATTGAATGCGTTCCAAACTACTGACTTCAGCATAGTAATGCTAAAACACAATGTGTACAATTATGCGCTAGACAATATTATTACATACAAGGGGGAACCCCTGCGTGCTCCGCACGCCAACCCCGATGGAACCTTCTATAGACACATAATCATGTTATGTTTTCTTTATAATAAAGGTGTAGGATTGATAATAACCCCAAAGCCAAGATGGTAAATAATGTTAAATGTTCAAATCAAATTATTTATTATATTTTATAACAGCAGTAATGCTAAAGGTTAAAAGAACCAGAAAAGGTCAGGTCTACACTTTAATAATAACCTAACCGAAAAGTTTTTGAGATTTCGTGATGAGCCAGTGAGTGAGTGGTATTTGGATTTTATATATAAACTAAACAGGATAGTACTTAAGTTATATTGTATTACCAGCTGACCCGTACGGCGTTGACCGTGGTGGTTGGTATTTTCAGTATTTTTAACGTAATTGTATTCTTTTTAAGTGTTCAGTCAGTGAGTGGTATTTGGCTTTTATATATATAGATCTTAAATAATAAAAGCACTATTGTCATAATAATAAAAGATCTGAAATTATGATTTTAGTAACTTGGATCCCCCCAAACTCCTCCTAAAATTTCGAATTTTTTCAAACCCTTTCTTAGTAAGCACCTGTGGCCCTAGAGGAAGCTGCATACCAAATTGCATTCTAATCCGTTCGGTAGTTTTAAAGAAATAGTTTTTTAATAACTTTGATCCCCCAAACCCCCCCTAAAATGTCGAATTTCATTTCAATTCGTTATTTAGTTTTTGAGAAATCGTGATGAGTGAGTCAGTGAGTGAGTGAGTGGTATTTCGCTTATATATATATAGATAACAAGTAAACAATATTTCTTTATATAGCTTCTCACGGAAGAAAATGACGAATGCTGATGTAATTAACATCGCATTGCAAGTTGTAAAGTCACCAGTTTAAACTACAGTAGGTTTAAACTAATACTTTTTTCCGTAATTAGGTGTGACAAGTGTCTAAGTTGTAAATGATTGTTTGGCATGTCAATCAAGAGATAATGCTGTGTAGTGTGGTACTGCAGTCAAACAACTACAGCTGCTTTCACTGAAGTGCATTCAAGTGTCAGAGCTATAGAACGTCAAATAGTTGGATATACAGTTCACTTTCTTGCTTACTGTTTTACTGTATTCCCGATACGGGCGTTTTCTACGTATCATATCAATGGTCTCGTCTAATCAAAGTTGTCCAAGATGTGGTTGTCCATTGAGGTCGTTGTGGTAGGCAGAGGCGATTTACTGTTGCGGTAGAATATTTTGTTTCCACATTTTAGCGTATTGCAGTGACTCGTATAATAGAAAAACTATATTTGCGTCTTTATTTTTGTGGGGCGAGGATAGGACTGTCTAGCCCTCTGTACCACCTAACCCCATTATACGTAATTACATTATAATACATACATAGAAATATAATACCAAAACAAGAAAAATAATTTTACCACGCGGCTGGACCTCTGACGTGAGTTGAGCAAATTTCCAAAATTAAGTTTATATGCCTATGTTTTAGTGTTTCAACCAACAGTTTGGGAAATAGGTCTACTCACGAAGGCGTTGAACAGCTGTCTGTGTGTACGCAATATATTAGTATAATTTTTTTCCCTCTAGTGGCCTCGCGAGTTTGCACCACTTGGCTTCGAACCGGGTACTTTTATGGTATTTTACGTTTTGGTAGTTTTTGGGAGAACAAAGCGAGCTATAAGGTCGCGTAAAGAAACAAAATGTGCGGAATAACATCCTACATTTACATTGATAGAAAAAAATTTAAATCTCCTAGTCAAAATCTCAAAAAATAGTTACTTCCGGTCAAAAAACGTACTTCTGGTTGTTGGATTCTTTTTGCTATCCGAGCGACATAGACTACAACACGTGTAGCAAATTTGGATCAAATCGGACTTAAAATGCGGCCGCTAGAGTGCGAACACATATATACATATGAATTTTAATGACATCCCAAAACGTGTTCTGGGGACTATGATCGGTGCTCATTTACTACTCCTGACCATAGGTCTCGCCATAAGGACCTTAATGACTAATTATAATTACCTTGTTTGTGAGGTGATACTGCCGAACAAACTTAATGTTAATAAAATATAGTCATTTTCGACTATCATTCTGTCATTCTCAAACAAAACGAGTTCACATTTAAAATTACACATGTACGGGTGACCGGCACATAGGCTTAAAATTGGCGTGTAAAGCACGCAATGCAGTGTGTATTGAAAATATTGAAAATACGGGAGTTGGGCGTGCGAAGCACGCAATTGCATTGTGTATTGAAAATACTTCCAACAGGGGTATTGGCATGCGAAGCACGCAATGCATTGTGTGTTGAAAATTCTCCCAATAAGGGGGTTGGCGTGCAAAGCACGCAATTGCATTGTGTATTGAAAATACCCTTAATATGGGGGGTTGGCGTGCGAAGCACGCATTGAATTGTGTATTAGTCCCAATACGGGGGTTGGCGTACAATGCACTGTTCGTCGACCGCTTCTCATAGTGTTCACTGTCAAGCTCACATGTGCGTCCTTAGCAGTAAACGTGTTAATAGAATACATTTTGAAGGCCATTTATAAAACTAACAACTCGTACCAATTGTCTGCAGGACTATTTACACACTGCATTGGTTCACAAGAAAGCAATATAAGTGCTAGTCCGACTTCCTCAACATTAGAGAAACATCTTTCAGCAAATTACTGTCATTACGTCATAAGATGATACCTCCGGGGTCCAATCAACCTGTCGATATGTAGCCTCGAGGGTTTACGCTGCTTATATGACCGGCAATTAAAACAGTCTTACAACGTTCCCGTTGTAAGTGTAGAGTGTTTCCTTGTAAATTACAATGAAATATTTAAGCAGTGGATCTACTTTGAATAACCAGGAGCACTCAGTTCACCATATTATTTTCGAAAAATTTACTTCAACAATCACGCAGCCGAACCGCTCACGTAAGTTTAGCGAATTTCCAAAATTAAATTTATATGTTTTAGCGTTTCGACGAACAACCATACCGGATGTGAACCGGATACTTTTATGATATTTTACGTTTTCGTCTATTTCGGCTTAACCAAGCTAGCTAAAGGTCGTGTAAAAAAACAAAGTGGGCAGAATAAAAACCTACATTTATTTTTTTTTTTATATATAAAACCCTAAAAAGTTTCATTCTTGTACGAAAAATCACAAACAGCTACTTCCGGTCAAAAAACGAATTTCCGGTTGTTGGATTTTTTTTGACTTGAAATCTCTGTGCGACTTACACAATGCGTTTATACAATTTTGTCAAAATCGGACTTAAAATGCGATCGTTAGAGTGCGAACACATATATACAGTTTTTAATGATACCACACAAGTGTTCTAGGGACCATGATCGGTGCTCATTTGCACAAAAGAGCAGCAACTTGATTGTTGTTTCGCACTATTCGCTTTGTTTGGTCGCCGTTCCTTATAGTGGCAGTGGACGGCTGTAACACAGCAAGGCCAAGGGGGTTTACCGTGACAGTATAATGTGGCTATCTCTCCACACCACTAAAAGAAAACATACTTGTTTGGCCAAGATTTCGTGGATTCGTGGTACGAAACTTCGGGATAACCTCGTGTACACATTGCCATTTTCGAGTGTGCTAATTCAGTTTGCTGACGATACAACTTTGACCTTTCAAGCAAACTCCTTAGAAAGCTTGGAGCAAAAGGCTTTCTTACAGGTCAATGCCACAAATCACAGTATTTGGATGAAAATAATTTGGCAGTAAATCCTGAAAAAACTAAGTACGTGTATTTTAGTCTAAAGCATGACATGAACCAGGCGCCAAGTGTATTTCAAGGAGAGGAAGTAAACTCAGTAAAGTTCTTGGGTCTTCTTATTGATAATAAGCTTTCTTGGAGGAATCATATTGATATTATCAGTGCAAAAATTGCTTCGGGAATATTTGCATTGAGAAACTTAAAGCCATATCGTACACCCTCTATTCTTTTGACCGCTTAATACGGGTTAGTATATTCCCACCTGTGCTATGGAATCCTTCTCTGGGGAAGTTCTTCTGTTCAGAATCTTCTCAGAATATTTGTCCTGCAGAAGAAAGCTGTTAGGCTGGTAGCAGGACTAAGGAAATTCCATTCGTGTAAGAATATCTTCAGGGAGCTTGGTATTCTCACACTTCCAAGTGTTTATATACTCGGAGTAGTCCTATATTTCAAATTTAAGTGTGATCACGTCCAGAACAAGGACATACACAATTATGGCACCAGACAGGCAGGTAACTACCGTGCTAAAAAGCACAGAGTAAGCCTTGTCAAAGCCATGCAGGCTGTAGCCGAATGGGCAAAACTAGAACATGGAACAAGGTGGAAGGGCATCACAGGTTTGAGGATGAGCAAGCTTTCACTTTTAGGTCCATCTAGGCAGACTGCATCTGACATTCTAACATTGAGCAGGTGTAGTATAAAGAAGGTAGTAGCCCTAATTACAGGACACGGCCATCTTAGGAAACATATGCTAAGGATGGGCATATTTACCGGAGATCCTAAATGCAGAAAGTGTGGTCTGCAGGAGGAAACTGCTGAACACCTGATTTTTGAGTGTGAGAGACTTGAACAGGTAAGCTACAGAATCTTTGGGAAATTGACCAAAGGCCAAACCATCCCCCAGGAGAACATTGTCAAAAAGATCTCTAAGTTCATCGAGCTTATGGATCTTGACAAGGACAACTAGGGGTCTTCACATCCTTTAAGGTGGGAGCGCAAAAAGCCCATGAGGCTGAAGTGCATTAGGTGTTTTGGACCGCCCACATATGAATGAATGAATGAATGAAGCGCTGCGCCCTCTATCTCGAAAACGGTTAACCGTTTAAAAATGTTATGAGCAAAATTTGTAGAGAATTTTATGCTCTACAATTTTTATAATAGAGGCAAATAGCATTGAAACCATAGGAAGCGAGATATTTGTGACCTTTGACCTTGAATATCTTAAGACGCGTACACGAGATTTTATGAGACTATTGAGACAACTTTTAGAATGCCAAAATAAAAGTTTATACGAGCTTACAGCTTATTATCGCTCATCCCGAGGTGAAACCCCTAATATGACTGGACTATCAGTTCAAATGAATTGAATATCTATTTCCACAAACCTGGTGCAGGAAATATTAATGATACTTTTACACCTCAAATAGTTTTAAACATAAGTCACATAAACATATTGTAGCATTTTTACATTGTTTTTCTGGCTGTGATACAACTTCCAGTTTTGCTGGGAAATGAAAAAACGATTATAAAATCATTATTGGGCGATAAACATTTACCTAATCTTGCAGAATTTTTTTACAATACAAATACAGACAAACAAACGATTACCGAAAGTGGATTAAAAACAATAGCTTCTATTTACAATTGTAAATATATATATATATATCTACACGATTTAAGATTTGAACTCTACCGAACGGCTACTGTTAAATCCTCATTTCATTTGGAGGGATTACCTCCAACTGAAGGAGCAGCTAAGCAACATTGTTACAGGGTGTATTTTCAAATACAAAGTTGGCTTGGTAATCAATTAACAGCTACAGATTGGGGATGGAAACATCACGTTAATGGTATCGCACCTATATTTACAGAACAAGAATTAATTCCCGAAAATTTATTGAAAATTATTTGCTGCAGCTGCGAAACAGGATGCGGTAATAACAAATGTGGGTGTCGTAAAGATTGCTTAATCCATTCGCTTATAACGACGGCGATCCGCCGTCGCGCTCCCTGTTGCCATTACGTGAAGCGACGGCGAATCGCCTTCCACCCATTAAATCTTGTTTTAGCAAATTTAGTTCCTAAAAAATCCAAAAGATCGCATATGCATCTTGTTCTGCAAGTTTCAGGCTTTCTTTTGGTTATATTTTTATCTTCCATGGCCTGCCATAGTCAGTATTTGTCAGTATTTTTTATTAAAAGTGTAGCATTTGTTTTAAATTAATTATGTAACTTAATAAGAACTGATCTAAGTTATTATTATTAACTTCTCACACATACAAATTATACAGATTCCCACATAAGAGCAACCAAGCAAGGTTCAAGGTTCCTATAACCACTCCTAGATGGTGCTGATAAACTATCTTTTGCTTTACACGTAATACGAGTATTTATACCGATAGTAATAAAGTACAGTACGATTTTTTTAACTGTGCCCTCGGCACGATTGTACTAACCTGAATGATAACGTTAGAAATCGCTTTGTCTACTCTAGTTTTCTCCACGAAAACTGAGCCGAGCGGCGTGAAACAGCGAAAACCGAGCTTCAATAACACTGTCATTTAATACACTTAGCAGCAATGTAAAATTATGAAACTTTTACGGATACGCAGATAAGAACCATACGATTCGTATGATGTAAAAAAATCCATTACAAAACCTATTTCATATTTTAAAAATCAATATTACAACAATGTACTTTAATAATGACATGAAATTTTCACACCGCTGGAAAGTTTTTTATTTGTTGGTCAGAGACAAAGTGTTCGCGAGAAAGTTTTAGATAAAGGTCTAAATTAAATATTTTATTTGTGACATTTTTTCGTTTGACTTACGGTTTGCTCGGTACGGATGTCTGAAGTTAGATTCCGGGAAAACTTCCTGCCTGGGGG
>JAGFPH010006555.1:0-12718 GCA_018207615.1 Philaenus spumarius
TTGTGAATTTTTTATTTTTAAGGGTAATTTTCCAATAAAAACCCATAAAATAACGGACAAATTAACTTTTCTCAAAAACGGCTCTAACGATTTTGATTAAAATTTTATAGTTTATTAGGGACCTAAAGTACTATAAACTGTAAAATTTTAATCAAAATCGTTCGAGCCGTTTTTGATAAAAGTTGATTTTTCCATTATTTTATGGATTTTTATGGGAAAATGACTGTTAAAAATAAAAAAATCACAATAAATTGGTAATAGTATTTTTTTATTAAGTTTCTATAATGAGGGAGAAAGTATGTGTCAGTTTCCTGATACCGTTTATTTTGTTAGGTTTTTGATTAAGTGTAGACCTGAGCCTTACTGGTTTTTTTAACCTTTATTATTACTGCTGTTATAAAATATAAGAAATAATTTGATTTGAACATTTAAAATTATTTACCATCTTAGTTTTGAGGTTATTATTAATCCTACACTTTTATTATAAATAAAACATAACATTTGTTTTAGAAGGTCGTACCGGGGGTTGGCGTGCGGAGCACGCAGGGGTCTCCCCTAGTAATATATAATACATTTATTTTTACTTTCTCACTACTATTTATAATACATAGATAGGTATATAGTGATCGCAAAAAAATCGATGTTGAGATTTTTGTGGAAATATCCGTTTTGGGACCCCCTGAGTTCAAAAAAGTGTTTTTTACAAAATGTCTGTTATGTCTTGTCTGTATGTAGGCCTATACAAAGTTAGAAAGAAAATTATTTTATCCATTTCGAACAAATTTGCACCAACATGTCAATTCCGCCTGTATAGAGATGAACAAAAAAGGCTTTGAAATTTTTTGAAAAACAACCTCCTTTTTGGCAAAAAAAAACCCCAAAAATCAGTTATATTATTTTTTTATAAAAAACGGCTCTAACGATTTTGATAAAATTTGGCTTATTTGTAGCCCTTAATGTACCTTACCATATGCAAAAAACTGCATCTTTCTAAAAATTCTCGTTTAGCTAACAATAATAATAATAATAATTGATTTTTGGGGGTTTTTTGGCCGAAAAGTGGGTCGTTTTTCAAAAATTTTCAAAACCTTTTTTCGTGCATCCATACACGCCTAATAGACGTGTTTGGCACAAATTTGTTCGAAATCGATCTAATAGTTTTCTCTTTAGCTAATAATAATAATATTTATTACTTAATCTCCTACTTCAATATCACCCCTCCTACAATTATGAAGTCACAGTGAATATGTTTAATAATTTAAATATGTTTGTGAGAAAGTATGTGCCAGTCCCTGGTACCGTTTATTTTAGTTAAAACTCTTAAAAAAAAGTTTCATTCTCGTACGAAAAGTGTACAAAAATAATTACTTCCGGTCGAAAAGCGTGCTTCCTGTTGTTGAATTTTTTTGGCTAACGAACTCGTGCGAGCTATGTAGACAACCAACATGTGTACCAAATTTGGACCAAATAGGACTTCAAATGCGGCCCCGTTAGAGTGCGAACACATATATACTGCATATATAAAATTTATGACATCCCAAAACGTGTTCTGGGGACCATGGTCGCTGCTCATTTACTACCTCCGACCCTAGGTCTCACCATAAGAGTGACTGCAATAGCTATTATGGAAATTCTCTAAAAAGAAACAATGAATATTGTTAAACGCCTACTTTTAAGTTCTTGTTTGATTCAACGAAGTTACCGCAAATGACGAATACCGTCTCTTTATTTACTCGGAGGCCTAAAAGGTTAACTAGTATTTATAATGCTTATCTAAATTTAAACCCATAATAATTATCTTTAACTTCTGCTCTTATCTGTTTTCTAATTTTAAAACAATTGTCTCACGGCAGTTAGTAGTTACGCTACCATAAATTAAAACGAACTGTTTATTCAACTGTTTATTCGATGCTTCTTCCTACAGTTATGCATTTAATTTAATACCTATTGTAATTTATAATAATTCGACCACGCAGCTGGACCGCTGACGTGAGTTGAGCAAATTTCCAAAATTAAATTTATAGGCCTATGTTTTAGGGCTTCAACAAACAATTTGGGAAATAAGTCTACTCACGACGGTGCTGAATAGCTGCAAAATGTTTCGCACGCCAATCCGCATATTGGGAGTGTCTTCAATATTCAAAGCATTGCGTGCTTCGAACGCCATTCCGAAAATTGGGAGTTTCTTTAACACATAAAGCATTGCGTGCTTCGCACGCCAACCCCGTATTGGGAGTATCTTCAATACACAATGCATTGCGTGCTTCGCACGCCAACCCCACGGTAAAATCCACCACATGGTTTTGAACCGGGTACTTTTATGGTATTTTACGTTTTGATCGATTTTGGGGGAACCAAGCGAGCTATAAGGTCGCGTAGAAAAATAAAATGTGCAGAATAACATCCTACATTTATATTTTTAGAAAACACTCTAAAAAAATTTCATTCTCGTAGTAAAAATGTCAAAAAATAGTTACTTCCGGTCAAAAAACGTACTTCCGGTTGTTGGATTTTTTTGGCTAACGAACTCGTCCGAGCGACGTAGACAACCAACATGTGTACCAAATTTGAACCAAATCGGACTTAAAATGCGGCCGCTAGAGTGCGAACACATATATACATATACAGAGTGTATCAGGAAGAAACGGAAAGAATTGCAGGACGTGTTCTACTGGTGAAAATAATGAAAAAAGTTCCTATAAACATAGGTCCGAAAACGCTTCGTTTTCCAGATATCCGCCATTTTGTTTTTTGTACAAAATAATTCATATCTAGAGAACGGTTTGACTGATTGAGTTCAAACTTGGTATGAAGTTTAACCTGACAATGATATACCTCAAGAAAAATTATCGATTAAATCCAATCATGCGTTTCAAAATGGCGGCTGTTTGAAAATTTTAAACCTAAATTACTCCAAAACCGTACATTTTAACGAAAAATGTCAAGATACCTTTTTTGTAGCCCTTTTGATTCCCTATCGGATGGTGTAACTGTCAAAACAATCGGATGAAGGATAATAGCTAAGTTAAAAGGTAATGACAACAAATGTCCATACAATATTGTAGTATTTACTGTGTTTGTATAGGATGCCGAGTTGAACAAACCAATTAGTACACATAACTTAACTGTTATCCTTCATCCGATTGTTTTCACAGTTACACCATCCGATAGGGAATTAAAAGGGCTACAAAAAAGGTGTCTTGACATTTTTCGTTAAAATGTACGGTTTTGGAGTAATTTAGGTTTGAAATTTTCAAACAGCCGCCATTTTGAAACGCATGATTGGATTTAATCGATAATTTTTCTTGAGGTATATCATTGTCAGGTTAAACTTCATACCAAGTTTGAACTCAATCAGTCAAACCGTTCTCTAGATATGAATTATTTTGTACAAAAAACAAAATGGCGGATATCTGGAAAACGAAGCGTTTTCGGACCTATGTTTATAGGAACTTTTTCATTATTTTCACCAGTAGAACACGTCCTGAAATTCTTTCCGTTTCTTCCTGATACACCCTGTATATATATATATATATATATATATATATATACCGGTACATATATATATATGAATTTTAAAGACACCCAAAAACGTGTTCTAGGGACCAGGATCGGTGCACATTTCCTACTCCCGACCTTGGGTCTTACCATAAGGGCCACTGCAATAGCTCATTTTTCCTATGGAAATTCGCTAATAAAACGTGCTGGTACCTGATTTGATAAAATAAATAAAAGGACTATCCGGGGAAATATTGTGCCTTACACACAATTTAAAAAAAAATCTATTTTAGATTCGAGTTCCATCCCTTTTAGGTCTACGTAAATGATTAGTTATGCACCAATAAATGCTAAAAAAAAACAAGTTTTCCGCCACTTTTTTTTACACATAGCTCCCAAACGAACATAAACATTACAAATTAGGTTTTGAGGTATGTATTTAGCCCTATCATCTATGAGTATATTTCACATTATTGCATTCTGTTTTTATATACAAGGTGTCAAAAAAGTCTGGGTACGGCTTAATATCTCAAAATGTACGAGTCTTATGAGATAGAAATAAAAGCAGTTATTCACAACCATAAAAGAACCACTTTTTGGTGAGTTTAAAATTTTTGTCCGCCATCTTGGAATGAACTTCATTTTTTTTAAATGGGAAAGTTGTCATGTGATACATCACTTCAACGTAGAATTTCAAGAGAAAACCAACTGTGAAATTTGCACATCCATATCTTTAACCGATTTAAAATGGCGGCCAAAAACAACGAAATCGTGTTTTCCGATTTTGCCCCACTTTACAGTACTATTTTTTTTTTTTTTTTTTAGATATTAATTATTCTTCTTGGATTCAGAATTAAATAAGCTTTCAAAAGATATGCCACACAACGATATTTGGGAGTATTTAAAAAAAAATTAGTAACAGCCATTTTGATTTTTTCAAAATTGATTTCGAGTGGTTGAATTACATAAACACAGTTGTGTAGCATATCGTTTGAAAGCTTATGTAATTCTGAATATAAAAAAAAAAAATAATTAATATTTTAATAAAAAAAAATATTACAACAAAATGGGGCAAAATCGGAAAACACGATTTCGATGTTTTGGCCGCCATTTTTAATCGGTTAAAGATATTGATGTGAAAATTTCACAATTGGTTTTCTCTTGAAATTCTACGTTGAAGTGATGTATCACATGACCACCTTCCCATTTAAAAAAATTAAGTTCATTCCAAGATGGCGGACAAAAATTTCAAACTCGCCAAAAAGTTGTTCTTTTATGGTTGTGAATAACTGCTTTATTTATATCTCATAAGACTTATACATTTTGAGATATTAAGCCGTACCCAGACTTTGTTGACACCTTGTATTGTATATTAAACGGTTACCAGCGTATAAGGAAAATTAAAACACAAAGATCTTGTCAAGAAGTGTTAAGCTTTTGATCCAAATCAGTTGTTTTTTTTTACAACGGTCGCGTGTAACGTCCGTTCGCAAATTACTTATTGTTTCCATAATTTTTACATTATTTCAATTTTTAAATAGGAATCCTAAATAATTCCGGGTTAAAAAGTAACCTAAGAGATTAGTAGAAAATTCAGCTATTAGTAATGCGGCAGTGCTGCTTACTCTTTTACTTTCTCCACCCTATACGTAGTATATGGAGAAAGTATTGTTTTCGTAAAAATGTTCGAATTTGAATTTGCAGTTGAATTATCTGTTTTGGTGCTCCCAGAACACCAAAAAAATTTTTAGTACAATTATCTGTGTTGGTGCTCCCTGAACCCAAAAATATTTTTAGTGGAATTTTTTGTTTTGGTGCTCCCTGAACCCAAAAAAGTGTTTTTAGAGTGGTGTCTGTCTGTCAGTCTGCATGTATACACGACCAGAGAGGACACTATTGGTCCGATTTTCATGAAATTTTGTATGTAGGTACTAAACCCTAATATCTCCAGGCGTTTTTTCATTTTTTGGAATTTTTAATTTTTAAGGGTAATTTACCCCTAAAAACCCATAAAAAACGACAAAAATGCAAATTTCTCAAAAACGGCTCTAACGATTTTGATCAAATTTTCAGTATTTACAGTGCTTAAGATGCCAAACAAAATGACTCCACCCGCTTTTATCAAAACTTCGGCGTTTTATAATGATGGGGAAATGTTTAAAAATAAACAAGTTTGTGTTGTCAATCTAGCATCGCGGCGGCCGCACGGGATAGCACCACGGTAGCGAGCACGGCCAGTAATTCAAAGGTCGCGCGATCGAATCCCGCCTGAGACGATAATTTTTGTATACGATTGACGTAGGTAGAATATTATTTATTTGTTTTGTTATAAAAAGTAGTAAATAAAATGATTAAAAACAATATTGTTTTGACTAAAGTAAGTTGGGAGAAAGTTTGTGCCAGTTAACTGATACCGTTTATTTTATGTACTATGTATAGATTATTAAATTAAGTTTAGATAGACGCTTAAAACACGGTAACCAAAGGTATGAACACACCGGCGCGATCTGCGGTCTGCGGGAGCGTCGCGATCCAGTTCCTACACTCGATTCCACGTTCACCGCGCAGTACAGGTCTTATGGGAGATTAGACATGCTACTAACATTACGGGGAAAATCACGTTTATTGTCATCCGGGTTGCGTCAACTGACCGAGCGTAGCATGGGAGTTGGGAGTTGATGTTTTTTAGCTGGCTATTATCGCTGAGACTATCGTATGGATAACATGACTTATGGGCGCTCTGTACTGCACAGTGAACTTGGAATCGAACATAGAATGTTACGGGAACTGGTGCTTCCACACTGGTGCGGGAAGCGGGAGCCAGTACACTGTAGGGAGGCGTAGTGTGCTGTGTTTTTACTTTCTCCACCCTATACGTAGTATATGGAGAAAGTATTGTTTTCGTAAAAATGTTCGAATTTGAATTTGCAGTTGAATTATCTGTTTTGGTGCTCCCAGAACACCAAAAAATTGTTTAGTGCAATTATCTGTGTTGGTGCTCCCTGAACCCAAAAATATTTTTAGTGGAATTTTTTGTTTTGGTGCTCCCTGAACCCAAAAAAGTGTTTTTAACGTGGTGTCTGTCTGTCAGTGTGTCAGTATGTATACACGACCAGAGGGGACACTATTGGTCCGATTTTCATGAAATTTGGTATGTAGGTACTAACTAAACCCTAATATCTCCAGGCGTTTGTTTCATTTTTTTGAATTTTTAATTTTTAAGGGTAATTTACCCCTAAAAACCAATAAAAAAAATGCAAATTTCTCAAAAACGGCTCTAACGATTTTGATCAAATTTTCAGTATTTATAGTGCTTAAGATGCCAAACAAAATGACACCACCCGCTTTTATCAAAACTTCGGCGTTTCATAATTATGGGGAAATGTTAAAAAATAAACAAGTTTATGTTGTCAATCTAGCATCACGGCGACGGCCGCACGGGGTAGCACAACGGTAGCGAGGACGGCCAGTAATTCAAAGGTCGCGCGATCGAATCCCGCCTGGGACAATAACTTTTTTATACGATTGACGTAGGTAGAATATTTTTTTGTTTTGTTCTAAAAAGTAGTAAATAAAATGATTAAAAACAATATTATTTTGACTACAGTAAGTTGGGAGAAAGTTTGTGTCAGTTAACTGATACCGTTTATTTTAGTGTGTGTTTCTAGTGATTGGAACGGTCATGTGCTGTGTTACAGAATATTAAAGTTAGTGTTTATATACAGTTCTTACCATATCATCGTCTGAAGAAGAAACCCTGCTATTGCTTGCTGTGGCAGAAGACGAACAACCGAAGAAAATGTGGAAATAAATAAAGAAAGACTTCAATTTGGCGAGTACCACACGCTCTTGCCCCAGTTGAGAAAAGATGATAAACAGGTTTTACATGGTGTTGTTATGTGTAAACAACTGACTAGTTCAGGAGTTTTCCGCACAAAAATACAATCGCGGGAAGCGCTGCAAACGTTGTATGCAGCGATCAGGGCGGGAAATCGCTGTGTGTGTGGCTTCATTTCCCGCCTTGGTACACGCTGCCCGCGCGGAAACTTCTTAGAATTGAAATCGCTCCCGCTCCCGCAGATCGCGCCGGTATGCGCACACCTTAATACGGTAAATAGGCGGTAGCGGTAATTTATAGGCTAATACTCTTAATACGTAGGACAACATGACCTTATATAAAGTAAGATTTTTCATAATCTGAAAACGCATTAAACTGAGTGCAAAACACAAACCACTTCCATAAACAAGAAAACTTCCGAAATACGGATTTTTTATAGCTTTGCAATAAAGAAAATAAACTAAACACTTTACTGACACCAAAAAGGTAAATAATAACGATAGTAAACATAAGACCTAACATAATAGAAAATGTGCGTAAAAAATGTGTAAGCCTACAAATTCAGCACTGAAACCAATAAAACAACATTTGATGGAATCTAACCAAAAAAGAAACAAGAAAATTGACAAAAAACCCTGAACTAATTTCAGTTCCTACATCAGGTGCATTTAGGGCGTAATGCACAGTGCATGTAGGCGTTACGCCAGGTACTGATATTTATTTACAAGTTTGTATAGGTACTTGTAAATAAATATCAGTGCCAATTATTATGATTTATTTGCTTCGAAGTATGATTTTAACAACAAGAAAAAACAAAACCCAGACCTCCCCGTTCCCCTGGGGTATACCATATCCCTTCCAGAAACCGCCATCCCCGTGCAGACGTTCTGGATCCGCCCTTGGTAGAACTTTGACACAGGTGCCACATTTATAATTTCAAAATGTCACCAACACACCCAACTCCTAAAATTATTAGCCTAAGTAACTTAAGACACTACCGCATTTTTCACATAAAGTTTAACTTCGTTTTTACCTACAAGAGTCTACTTAACCGGACAGAACAATAAAAATATCACCCATGAAGTAGGGCCCAGTAACAGTATACATATATGCAGGTAGGTAAACACATTAGGCATAAAATAGAACTAGATTAAGATTACAAACTGTTCCAAGAGATAAAACAACAATTATTCCTTTGTAGCAGTGAAGATAAATAGCCTAACTGTCGGCATAATTCATCTTCATTTAAAATAAAACCTTATCTATTCCACTTAATTGGCCACCAAGTTTTTATTGAGTTTTGCATTTAATTAATAAGACTGCCAATTAAATAAAGCATGCTCGATCAAATTGCTAATCCTATCTTGGTTGAATATAAACAATTTTCACAGTCCAATAAACTAAGAAATTGAAACTGGTAAAAAACCTTTAACAACCAGAAAGTGTCTATATACATATATAGCCTAAGCACTTTTTCACATTCCTCATTAAATTTTATAACTCTGTGGAAATAGCCTCTCCTCTCTGCATTATTAAATAGTTTTTCTTTCCAGATAAATTCTTATTTTACAGTCAAATCATAAGTAACGACATTCGTTTAAAGTTTTATTATCGTAAATTATTTGATTTTCAAGATTATGCCTACGGTACCTATTGATTTTTAAAACCTGAATTTATTTGATATTCCGTTATTCTTTTTTATTCATTCTTATAACTAATTTTAATATTATCAACATGTAAAAAATATTACCATACATGGTAAATTTTACACTTTACTCTAATCGGTTTAATTTTTACTTGATTACGCTAAATACTAAGTATGTAAGCTATGCTAGTTTATATTTGTGTACAAGTAACAAAAAGGGCTTGGGCTTGACTTGGAAAATGTTACATTTCAGCAGATTTTTTTTTAAATTTGATTAGTACCATATATAATGTACCTATGTCAGGTCTTTCCTAGATACATTTTTTAACTGGTCAAATTTAACAATTAACTTACCGGTTTTATGAAAATCTTACAAATTTTAGAATTACTCATCCGTAAAACCAAAGTTATATACTTGTTAGCCTATTCAATATTTAATTTCATTGTTGGACTTTCAGCACTATTATATAAGTTATCGTACCTTTGTATTTGGTGGTTTCTAAAACATCAATTATTTCACTTCATGAAACTACATATTGAACCCTTAAGCATTTGCTTTCTAGGCGCAAATGTACTATTCGACCCTAGGCTAACATATGGCAACAGAAATGCAAGAATAATTTTAAAAAATAGCCTAAAGGTTCTAACCTATCGTATTTAGTCACAGTATGTTTACCTGTATTCAACATTTAACAGTAGAATGTAAAACGTCGTTGTCTGCAAAAATACCAGCCTATGGTTGAATAGTAAATTTACACCCCTTTCTAAATAACAAATGTTTATAGAGGCCTAAATGTTAAAATGTACATTTTTTTAATCAAACGTTTGTTCTAAAATAGATGGAATGCCAACCCATTGATAAACCAACTTGTGAAATATTTAACTTACCGGTACATGAAGTTATTTTAGGTAGGCCTAGTAATAATTATTTGTTTGCTGAATATACAATATTAAGGTTTAATAAACCTAATAGGCCTATGTAGACCTACCAAAAATATCTTGCTTGTTATATGGTAGAACGTATAAATATCAAGTCCATAACCTATAGTCTATAGGTAATTAAATCAGTTCAATAAACTATTGGTTCAAGAAGATAAGTCATACTTGTTAATAATTATCCTGTCTTCTACTTTCCACACAGACTTAAGTTTTGTTAGACAAAACTGAAAGAGTAGGCATAATCACAAGATTATAGAAAATCAATGTAATCAAATATTTCTCAGGATAACTGTGGAATTTGTCCAAACTGAACAAATGAAAAATACATTAAATATCAGTTCCTACAAAAATAGCCTTCTTAACCCTAACAAAGGCCCATCAGAGTTAAACTTAAAATTCATTTTCTAAATTTGGTTTGGTTAGTATATGTACTTATAATATAGGAGATGTAACTACAGAACTAAAATGTCAGATATAAATTTCACTTGGTACATTTAAAAGGCCTAGAACTGTTAAATTTGTCCAAGAATGACTTGGAAAATTCATCCCCTAAATTAAGCCTAGTCCAGTTAAGTCTTTGCTGGCATAGTATACAAAACAAAATGGGTAGAACAAATATATAAATATAATTATACAGTTGGGCTGATAGATTTTTAAATTACATGCAAATTGTACAGTTACAATTGAATATTTTATAAATTTGTGTTATTGTCATACCTGCCGTTCCATTATTATTGTCATTCTGGTGTGAACTCGGTACAATGGAGCACAACACACAAGTTAAAACTAACGAAGAATATGTTAATTTCATCGTACTATTTCACTCCTCACATTTAGCCTAAGTAAAACACATCACTATAAACAAAATTAATGATCACACACAATAACACAAAACTACTCTGACCGGTACACCATACAACTCGTCTTTGAAAAAACTATGCAGCCTTTTGTTTTTATTTGTGCGCATGCTTGTCACAAAAGAGGGGAACATTTTTCTTCTTCTGCTTTGTGAAGTAACATAATTTCTTCACCGGTCAAATATTAAATTATTACAGTCATGTTGTATAATACTAAAATTTGTTTACAATAAACTTTAAAATTAGATTTTTAATAGTTCACGTTATACAAAATAATAATCACATCAACATTAATTTGCTATATTTACTTTAGAAATATTATAAAATAAATTTTAAAATTAGATCCAAGTTCAGATTTAGATTCAGTCTTATTTGTTATATTTTCTTTGCACACAATGACTAAAAACATCATTTTTATAACAAGTTATTTAATTGTATTAATATTTGTTTAATATATTTGTAAAAGTACTTTTAAAGACCTAAGAAGATTGAAGATTTCTTTTGCCTATATTAAAAGTAACAAAATAATGTGATCTATTACTGTAGAATCACTCCGAGTGATAAGGTCCATAATCAAAAGTAGTATGTACATAAAACTGAGAAAAAACTATTTAACAGAAGTTTAAAATCTCAGAATTATAAATTGGTGATAAAATATTGTGCTTTCTAAAATGTTGATAGTGAATAATATTCCAAGCAAAATAAAATACTAAAGTATATACTATATGATTTAGCCATAAGTTGACTAACATAGATTGAACACTTCCAAAGAATCTCGTGATTGTTTAGTTAAGTACACCTACCGCTAGTGTCGCTCACATCATATTGGCATTACAAACTTTGATTATGGACCTTGATCATGTATAATCAAGGATTACAGTGACTAGATAGAAATAAGTCACATTATAGTCTCTATTTAATCACTGTAATTAGTATTGTGATTAACATTAAAATGAGTCTTAACAGAAATGCATATATTACCTACATACAAAAGGGACAAAATAAAGTAAAAGTAATGATATAGTAATGCAATTTATTACAGGCTACAGCTCTGTATAATTTATATGGAAAATTATCATTTATATTTAAAAAATATATAATTGAAACGGATACTAAGGTAAAGCATTATTAATTAAAACCATTTGCATCCAGTTAATTAATAGTATGAGGATAAATAATTTTAACATATAAAATATCTTTAACTTACAAGTGGTAAAACATATTCTAATAATAGCCTACTTTCAACAAAGCTATTTTCAAACAATAATCTGTACTGTGCATTTATAACTGTTATAAATTTAGATAAATGTATTTCCATTATCCAGCCTAATAGTGTGTCATTACTTGTGACATTTTTTTACCATAGAGTCATGAAAAATCTTTTTAGCACAATGGTCAACAGTAGGCGAGTGGGGACTCTGCCGTCACCTGAACATGAGTGCAAGGCTTAAGTTAAGAGCAAGTCTGTGTTAAACTCAAACAGTTTAACCACTAAAAAACATGTCTCTTATTGTCTTTACCCACGTGTTCTTCCCAAGGGATCACATGCATGCATTACTTTTGGGCAAGCCGGGAACTTTCAGTTTTTTAACTGCTTCTGCTTTTCTTTTAGAACCTTGGTTACATAGTTTTCTGAGGTCCCATTTTAATTTATTTTCCAGCATTTGGATAACTAACTATATTGTCCGCCACAGGGGCGCCCCGATGGGGGTGGACAAACGGGACCTGTCCCCCCCCCCCCCAGAAGGTCTTTTTAGTAATGTTGATTGTATTTTAAACTAATCGATCATTGAATACGTAACGATATTCAATAAATAATTACATTGTTTATGATTAATTTCGTGATGTGATCACGAAAAAATAATCGTTCTTTTTGAAATAAATATGATTTTTACACTACACAATCATGATTTTCTTTCAGTGATGTTTGAGTCTCGGCGG
>JAGFPH010006555.1:12818-47951 GCA_018207615.1 Philaenus spumarius
CAAGTTATACGGGATGTTGAAAGCGCGACGTTGGTAACGTGGGTCCCGTGTTATACACAGCGTTTTTGAAGCTTTGTCAACGTTGCGTTCTTCACTTCCAAAATGGAAACCATTCAGTCATTCTGTCTAAGTGTTTTACAAATAATAGAAACATATGAGGAATTGTGTATCAGGAGAGCTAGAGTGGAGTACACACCCAGTGCTTTCAAATCGTGTATCAAGCTTCAGCTATACTTACATGAGCTGAGCTTAGTCGAGCCGACCCGGTCCATCGCGGAAATCCGTAGCAGTGGATAAATCTAACAGACCCGCACCGTTCCGACATGTGTCGGAAGGATGCGCGCACATTCTACCTCATCACAACTACTGCCACAACTACCATGAATTGCAAAATTATCATGAACGAACAGTCGAAGAGATCGAACTTTCTTTCTGGTTTTGACCTGTGGCTATATCTGTACCCAACTCGCGTGGAGTTGAGCCGAATCGACCTGATCCGGCATGCTGTCAGAGCGTGGAAAAAATCTACTCCGTCCGTGTCGACTCGGCTCGATCGTGTACATTTTGAAGTACACAATAATCACTTTGAAATAAAAAATAACTACTTTCTAGTAGTTATTCTACTGTGGCCTCTCTGGTAGCTGCGCTCCATATAACTTTGTTCGGCGTTGATATCGCCCGCGTCAATCCGCATTGGCAACGCTCACCGCCCGGTTAACTCAAGGTTAGTACGGAGTGATCTTGCGGAAAGAATGTTTATATTGCACTATTGTCTGACTCAAGCCCATCACCATTCACTTTAAAGAAATATATAATGTTTCAGACTTTGTGATAGATATTACAGAACTTTCATCCTTTTAGGATTTGTTATATATATATATAAATATTCGGACCTGAGCTTAGTCCCCCCCCAAAGCCAAATCCTCGGTGCGCCACTGGTCCGCCATGATAACTTTGCCTAGAAATGATTCTAAGTTACAGTGTTTTCCTCTTTGTTTCCTCCACACTTGACATTGGAACAGTGTATGCAATATGTCATCTTTCTCCGTACCGCAGTTATTACAAGAACGATTTTCTGCTGTAGTAAACCTGTAGAGGCACAAAGCATTACCATTATTGACCAGTTAGAGCCTGGGTCAGATAAAAACTTACTTCTCCATGCCCTCTTGTTCATCTCCCTGAATCTTCATTTTCCCAGCAATGTTGCCACCTCTGTATCATCCTCTTTCTGGCCTTCTGTTTTATCAGGGTTGTGACCTTCTGCTGTTCTTGGGCTGAATCTATTTCTTTCAGTTTGTAATTCAACTCTCTTCTTTCTTCCACAAAAAGATCGATGGGCGGCATGCCAGACAAAACCAGAGCTGTACTTTCCGAGACTTTGATACGCTGATATAACTCTCAGAGCGCCACAACGCTGGATGGATATCAGTCTTTTTTTGTGGACTTCTTTCTTCATAGCTTTACAGTATCCTTGATTGGATGACACTCGCTAATCAATTTCTTTTCTTAGCCCTTGAGCCACCTAGGTTTGGCATCAGTCTTGCTAACTCACTTCCTATTTCCGTAGTTTCTATTTTTCAGTAGTTTAGATTTTATACTACAACACTATACAAAATTTTAACTCGGTATAACAATCCGTATTTAAAATAAAATTTACAAGTGAAATTAAAAAATATATTGGTTATATAGAAAAGTAGGACTTTCATATTATATTGTATTAATAATATTGTCTTTGACTCTGAAAAATCTTTAAAAGTATTTATGGATGGTTTTGAAATACTTTGTTTAGTTTATTCATAAAATAATTCAGTTTTGTGCCTAATTCTATTTTTGTTTTTCTTAATATCTATTAACCCTTTGCACTCTGGTAGGATTTTTAATAAATGTCCTCTGGGCTCGGATGGCCAGTAGTGCTGGCCACAGCCATTTCTTTATCAAGTCTGAATTGTTGTTGCAAGTTACGTTCCTCTCAGCTCGAATGGCCAGCAGTACTGGACAAGGTAAAATCCCTCCCCTCGAAAGTCCGGATGGCCAGCAGGACTGGCCACACAAATGATCTGCATTAATTTATTTTTAGTAGTTTTATTTTGTCTGGATTGTGTTGAAATCTAGAGTCCAAATCTTAATCTATATAATTCCCGCTTTTTTTCTGGTCTGTGTTGTATGAAAACGTAGGAATATTCGTTACATTATAACCTTACCAGCAGTTTAGTTTTACGTTGCGGTGGTCTAGGCTAGTGTTTTTAAAGTTTGAAGTACCTAATTTAATACAACAAAAGAAAATTAGTTTATTATAGGTTTTAAGTGTTTTTTTTTTAACAAGTTCTTAATTTTATTTTATTTTAAATTACCTAAAAATGTTGTTCGATAACATGTATACAATGAACCCAATGGTTTATTTTATTCATTAAAATATATTATAACTATATATTTACAGCTAAACCAAAAACTCACCAATAACAATATAATATATCTACTTTATTGTATGACAAAATAAAAGACTTACTAAAAGCCCGCGATTTTGTTAAACAAGAAATAAATACCCACTAACAACATTTCAAACTGTAGTGAAAAATAATTCAGAGCTGTTGACGCCGCAAGGTCAAATTAGGACGCCACCGGTGGTACACGAGCGGACTCTTATCTTATAAGTCCTCAAACATAAACGATTATATTTGAAGGTCTGAATATTTGTGTACGCTATCGTTAGATGCCCAGCTATTAGTGCACCACCGGTGGTACATGATCTGCCCATTTCTAGGTTCATACAAAAATTAATTTACTGTAATATAAACATTTATTAGAAACATACATATGTAAAATATAGGATTATAAGCATTTTGTTTTCAAAAATAGCACCTTTACTGTATTATACGCTATATTAGAATACAAAAATAGTATTATAAGCATTTTTTTCAAAAATAGGACCTTTTCTGTATTAATACGCTCCATTAGAAACAATTTCTGCAAAAATTCAGAATACACATTTTCGATATGAAAAGTCCAAAAATGCATGTGTAACAATGTTAAGTATTCAAATTGATGAAATTTTAGATTTGTAGGCTAATCATTGTACAAAAATTAAGAAGATAAACAATTTGAATCTCTCTTACGGTATGGTTTAGAAGGAGTCAAATTTCATTAAAACCTTGCATGGTAAATATGCTTTCAAATAGTGTAAAACAACCTTCTGTTTGTCCCGCTTTTAAAAGAATATTTACAGCCTGAATACGAAAAAACAAAATACTGTACAGTATATAGGGATTAAATACACAAACCACCTTAATCATTCAAGTCATTCTCTTTATTAATTTTAGGCAATGAACCAGTTTCTAACAAGCATTGGTGGAGTCTTGTAAACACCAGTGAACTCGGAGTCTCGGGATCAGGATACCGAGTGTGATATACTCTCTGAGCGGCTAACTCTTTTCCATTACGAAAACCATACACAGAATGTATTTCTTCATATTCCCGACTTGAAAAAGACATAGTTATTACTTCACTACCTAATAGTTACTGACCTACATTTATCGTATCTTATGTTTGTGGAGCGGTATTGGTTTTCAATGTAAACATAAATAATCAAACCTTAATTATCTTTTCAGTTTGTGTATTTGATGCTATCGTACCGACAGCACACCTCATTTTTTGTATTCAGGCTCTAAGTAGCCAACTCTTTAAAAAGTGGAACAAACGGAATTTCGTATTACATTATTTGAAAGCTTATTTACAAGGGAAATTTTTAACAACATTTTACATCTTCTAGACCAGGGCTGTCCAACATGAGGTAGGGCGCAGCATGCGGCCCGCGACAAGACATTCTTTGCGTCCCGCAAGGCAAAATATATAGATATGCCTAAAAATACACACACGCGAGTAATTCCTACACCTTGGACGAAATAAAATAATACACATAGGGTATGTGACTTCACTTGCGATGGATACAAGGCCCCAACGAAGTTATTAGAACATTGTCAATGAACCGCTCTCGAACATTCGAGTGGCAACTCAATTTAAGACCTTTTAAGTGAAATGAGTTTTGGCAGAATAATAATGGGTGAATATCGAATTTATAATAACCGTTAGGAATCAGACTATTTAATCACAAACAACAACAATAATAAACTTGAGTGCATTGTTGTACGGAGGTAGTATCAGTTCCTAAAGAATATAATATGAAACGACATTACACTACGTTACACAAGAAACAGTTTCAGCAGTATACAGCGTGGTCTAGAAATGCTATCATTACCGAATATAAGAAAAAAATAATCCCGCACACCTTTTAGTGATAGTGTGCTTATTAAGAATTGTGCAATTAAAATTGCAAAACAATTAAATAAAACAAAATTCCCAAACATTTTAAAGTTTTTTGACTTACTATCAGGAATTAATAGTAATTTACTATTAAATTCAAATTTTCCTATTTCCAAAAAACAAAAATTTACTGTGGGAAACTTGATTTTTATCATTTTTATTATGTTTTCTATTAATCCTGAAAATTTCATAAAGATAAGTGCTGAAACAAAAAATTCTTAGGCCTAGACAGCTGATCGACACAGATGCGCTGAACATTAACCCTTTCAATGCCAACGTCCGGACGTTTCAAAACATGTAAGAAGTGCCAATGTCCGCTTGGAAAGGACGTTTGAAAATGTGAAAAACGTTGACATAGTATTATTTATAGTTCTTATTTCGAAAAAGTAGTGTAACTGTTTTATTTAACAAGATATTTTCCCAACATAGAACAAAGTCCTAAAGTGATGTACAAGTTTTCAAGTGATATATTTTTTTCTCTATCTGTTTTCTTCACACAAACTGCAAATTTTATCAAAAATTGTTGTTATGGTACACTATGGGAGAAAATGCCCGGCACTTTTGGGTAAAGCATGCAAAACATGCCTGGCACTGAAAGGGTTATTCACATTATGTTTTAATAATTATTACTGTATTTATTATAAATTAGATTATTAGTCTTCAAACATAATAATTACATTACTTTTATTTATTTAATTACAGTGAAATTAAATTTTTCGCAATTGATGAATTATCATCAAATGGTCCTTTACGTATTGAAATAATTTGACAAAATATCGTCAGGTGGTCCCAAAAGGGTTTATTAATACACTGGTTAGTAAAAACCAACACCCCTAAACTTCCCACAAATTTGTTTTGTGCATTTGTTATTTTTTTAATAAATAAAATTAATAAAACAAACAATCACGTTTTTTGTAACTATTAAATTCACTGATGAAATTGCATACGAAGTATTTTATGATGCGGCCCTCACAACCACAATTTTATTTATAGCGGCCCTTGGGCCACTCAAAGTTGGACAACCCAGTTTTAGATTTAAACTGTTTTATCTTTTAATTTTGAACAATGGTTACAAATTTTAACTTTCAGCGATAAATTTTAATATTTAAACTTACTACAACTAAATTATGTTAAGTAATTCTTGTTGGAAATTGTATGTAGATTTGGAAAATGGCGTTAAACTTAACAAAACATGCATGCATAGACAAGAAATTGCAGTTTTACTTGTTCAAGTAGTGATTTTTTTAAACAAATCTTAAAATATTTATTAATTCCAGAGCATGGTAATCAAAAAAATTAAATATGCACTATCTATGTTGTCGGTTCTAGTGAGTACCGAGTACTTAGTCACCAAAAAGTTTTTAACACTTTATCCCCAGCCATCCTGTACAATGCTATTACTGTGTTTGTATAGCAAGAGTTTAGATCTTATAAATCCAAATCAGTCTCTAATACATCTTGAAACAAAATTAAACATAAAAATCTCTATTTTGTATTTTTGAATCTAGAAATGAAGATTTTGAATTGTAGCCCTAATTAATAATGTTGAAAATATTTTTATTAAAAAAACAACAAATTATATAGATTAATTTATATTATTTAATAAATAACATTCTTATAAACATATGTACATGTGTAGGTTAAGTGACAATATTTTTTTTGAATTCAGCGATTTGTAATGCAACAGAATGCAAGATCTTTGCAGCGTCATCACTGCTGTTTCCTACGCCAACAATTCTACCAGCCTCCCTCACCCAATACTCCAAGTCTGATATCTCTTCCTCGAGAGCAGCGACTCCAATCGGACCACTTTTAGTTCTGTTTGTTCCACCAGACAAACATTTGTTAGCTAACTGTGAGAGTCTTGCTCGTTCTGAACTGAAAGCTTCCTCAAGATCAAATAATTCTAATGCAGGAGGCGGCAGGTCCCGGAAAGAAGGTGGAAATACCTAAAAAAAAGCATATAATCTTGTCAAATTAATTTAAGGATTTTTTCTTTTGGTTGTTTAATGTTTTCACTTTGTGGGCACAGGTCTAATGAAGGACGGAATGTGGAATACATTGGAAAGTTCATCAGCTGGACTCAAACCTACGACTGTCTCACTCTTAGCTTACTGAAACACTGCCTCATTAACTGAGCTTCCAAAATTAATTAAAAACCCATCACAAAGAGTATATCGTAGCTTAGCAAACAATACTGCCTGACATTTAAAAAAAAAATTCATTTTGGTTTCAACGCATTTTGGCAGTCGTTTCACATTCATCAGCAAAAATCCTAGAGGTAGCAGCACCATTGCACAAGAACAAAACTGCCTGAATACACAAAGCAGACTGCCAAGAAACAATATTGCCTATCTACAACCCTTTTATATATATTTTTTAAGTTGAACAACCTGAGTGGTTATCATCGCCAGGAAATCGGAGAGCATTTATACAATGCTCATAAATTAAATAAATAATGTAATGTAGTATGTAAAACCTCTGAATGTAATTTAGTATCCAAAACGTCTCACCAACATGCTGTAATTTTCCACAATCCAAAAGTAGGTCAAAGTTCTAAATTACGCCTCTTTCCTGCGGTCTGGAATTTTTTTTTGCATATTTAACTGTAAACCTCATGTTTTAGAGATTCTCTGAGGAGTATTTGAGCTATTAACACAGTTTTATTTTTATCCCATTTGAATGTATTTTTAACTATTTTCAAAAAAAAATGTATATCATTCAAGCAATAACAGCGATTGAAATGCCAAAACGTATGAAAAGTCAATACTTGTAATTTGTAGAAAGCAGATAATAGGTGAAGTGAATAAAATTGAGCACTTGCTCTTTCTACTAAAAATGGAGCTGATGCTCCGATTTCATGTGAATAAAAAGAAGTTACTCAATGAACGCTAGGAGCACTTGCTCCAACGACGATTCGACAATTGACTTGTGAGTACTTGCTCGCATTTCTAAGTGAATAAAATGCACGGCTAGCTTACAAATATGAGTAAGTACTCGTTAAATTGCCGATCTACTCATTTGCAGATTCACCTTGCTCAAGTGAAGAGATTTTTAGGTTATTATGGCAGAGTTTTTACCCATTCGTGCTGTAAAGTTGTACAGAGTGCGGCGGAATTGCATTGATGAAGATTACCGGGCTCAATACCGTTTTAATAAAGCTAATGTGTGAAATGGTTGAGCGGACATTTTCTTGGTGAAAGCTTTGAAACACATGGTGGTTCATTGTCAAGTTTAGGTAGAATACGTGTTTTATTTCGGTATATTGGGGATCCCGGGATCCGGCAGAAGATGTTGGTATCGACAGAACCACGGTGACAAAAACTTTTTCTGAAAAAATGGCCGCTATCCTGCAAAAGAAAAACTTATGGATAAAATTTCCCATATCGCAGCAAGAAATGGAGGAAGAGAAAGTCAAGTGGCAAGAAAAATATAGATTCCCACCAGCTATAGGTGCTATAGACTGTACTCATATTCCCATTCGTAAACCCTCTGTGCACGGTGATGAGTTTATTAATACTAAAAGATTTGCAAGTATAAATGTACAGGCAACATGCAGTGCTGATGAAATGTTTACGAATGTAGACGCCTCTTGGCCAGGGTCTGTGCACGAAACACGACGCACGCTTTGGAGAAATTCCGAGATTTATAGAACCATGGAATGTAATACAACAAATGCACTTTTAATAGGGGATTCAGTCAGGGTACGGCATAACTCCTTGGCTTATGACGCCTTATGACAATCCAATAACTGCAAGAGAAATAGGGTACAACCGCTGTTTGGCTCAAAACCGAGTAATAATTTAAAGGTGTTTTGGGCAGTAAAAACTGCACTTCCCATCCTACAAAACAAAATAAGGATGAAAATAGATAATATTCTATCAATTGTTGTTTGCTGTTTCATTCTTTATAATGTAGCCAAACGACTAAATGATGAAGATTCTGCATTTAACAGTGGAGAAGGGGGAGTGGCGAGTAAGCACGTACTCCAATTGCCTGAGCATGCTCACCAGTCTGTAATTGACTTTTTATTCACCTCTAAAATTAGCACTTGCTCAAGGTGACAGATGATACTCATCCAAATCTGAGCATCTTCTTCCGAGCATATACTTAAATTTTATTCACTTTACTTAATGACTATTGATTAAAAAAAGCATGTTGAAAAATAGAACACACTACTAAATAAACAACACTGTCTATGTATTTACTAATGTCAATCAAAATATGTACATAGTTTTAAAATTTCTTAGAATTTCTTAAAATTTCTTAGAGTACTTTGTCTTGGGTTTTAATTAGTTGGATATGATTAAGGTTAGTAAAATTGTAGAGGTCGATCTTTGTATGTTTAAAATATAATAATAAGTAATAGGACTTTGATTGAATGTGCTCATATAATATACATAATACACTTTCCTCATAATGTGTAGGTAAAGTTCTGATTAGAAGTTTAGAGATTAAGTAATTAAATACAGTAAGACCTCGATAATCCGGCAGATTCGATAGTTCAGCATCAATCATCTTGAAAATTTGCACTCATTAAAAATAGCAGTTTTTGTAGTTATTGAGTGATTTAAGCCTGGTCTACACTGTCTGTTGGCTCCGCATCAGTTAAAAACAGTGTGTAAAAATCTACTGCTCAATAAACTTGTCCAAAACAAACATTTCAATCAAAATTTCTCCTAAAAATCAAACCGATTCAAAACAATGTGCTCTCGTCGTCCTTTAAAAACGTTAAAGGGACCGTTTAACACTTTCTTTGCTGACAGTATTTTGTTAAACGTATTCCACTTAATGAAAATTATTTGAACAAATTGAAGTCTTTGGAAAAGATACATTGAATTTCTTGTAAATAGTTGTTCGATTTAAAACCGCTTTCAGGGTATCTACTAGTTCCCAGAAATAAAAATCAGTGACTTTTAGGATAAAAATTAAAAAAATCGAGTTTCTATATACAAAGTCTTTATTCTGTAAAAGTTAAAATCACTTATGACTTATGTCTACTTCTCTAAGTAATACACCCAACTAATGATACACGAAATGCGTGATGTTTTAGTCAATTGTCTCGATTGTTCAAACATCTCGAGCATCAAACAATCGCGCATCACTACGCCGCAACTTGTCTGCTCCACTGTTCACTACTACGCCCATACTCCCCCTCACCGAACGCTGTTCCTGTTTGTATTCATGTTTCGGCAAAAAGACATTGAAACAACATAAAACACATAATTACTCCGCTTCATATATGCTCAAAATTATTTTAAAGGTTAGATATGTCTTATAAAAAACTAATCAGGTTATTATAGGAAAAATATTGCATCATCTTGAAGCCTGGAGCTGTGATCGCAATTATAACATCAGCGTGTCACTCGCACGCTAGTATACGGAACGTTTCTTTTTTATATTTGTTACAATCCAGCGCTCAGAGAGCTTATATTATAAATAATTTACGTACGAAATGATTTTGTTTTAGGCTTTTAAAATTTATTAGTTAGCGGCAATCTCTCTACGCAGTTAATGTTACATAGTTTCAACGTGTAATTTACGTATTCATATACATGTGCGTTTATTTATAGTTTATTCCCGGTTTAAACCATTTTAAAGGAAGACCTCGATAATCACCGGATCCCCGAGCGTGCCAGATTATCGAGGTCTTACTGTAATTAAAATACCACTGAACCACCATCGATGAATTTAATTTATGAACAGATGTTATAATTAGTAATGTACCTAGCAGGACTAATGTTCTAGTGTAAAGTTATAAAGTTGGCAGCACTGGTCACAAACAGGACAGCTGTTACAAAGTTTAGTATTTATTTTATCTTTCTCACCTCAAACATTCTTAAAAATTGTGATAGTGATCGAAAAGATTCAAACATTTTTCAAGGATAAAACAGTACGAATGTGAAAATAAGTTAATGGTTTTGACCAGATTATGTTGCACCATGCTGTGAATTAAATGTTTCAGAATATATCTGAACTGCAGCCTATAAGTGTTGCAGTTTGTTTTTTAATTTTTGACATTACCTGATTTAATTAGCCTATTAAATTTGTATTATGTTATTCACTTAATAATTATTATTAACTAAATTAATTATGATACCAATTAGTAGGTGGGCTGTATTTGATTGTGTTAAATTCCCAATAAAAAGAAGTTGGACTTGGATTAAATTTTAGTTTCTAATATAATTTAATTTTAAAATAAGCTGCACACAGTCCAATAAATAATAATTTTTATAAATACCTTGAGGTCTTTCTAATATAATATTCGGTAGCGATT
Source organism: Philaenus spumarius (assembly GCA_018207615.1). Lineage (NCBI taxonomy): Eukaryota > Metazoa > Arthropoda > Insecta > Hemiptera > Aphrophoridae > Philaenus > Philaenus spumarius. The sequence goes on from JAGFPH010006555.1 coordinate 23,413, forward strand.
CGACAAACTTTGGACGATTCGGATTCGATTTGAATTCGTGGACTTGAGATTCGGATTCGTAGGCTTGAGATTGGACTCGATTCGGATTCTTAATGAGCCTAAAAATATTATTCGGATTCGATTTGGATTCGTAATTAGCATAAAAATATTATTCGGATTTGATTCGGATTCGTAATTAGCATAAAAATATTATTCAGATTTGATTCGGATTCGAAATGACTGAAAAAATATTATTCGGATTCGATCTAGAATTTCTGGATTCGCACAGCCCTGATGAGCACCAGTATCACCTACTGTGCTGTATTTTAAGAAAGATCAAAACTTATTTAAAAGTAATAGTTTTTCATATATTATGTATTTATTGTCAACTGTAGTCTCTAGTTTGACTTGACCTTATTTATGTGTTTACATGTTTAACTACCACAATATAGGAAGTGTGCTAGTAGGAAGTGACACACTAAGATGAAGTGTACCTCTCAAGTGGCAAACTAAAGTTAAATTATTATTGCATTAATAAATTTTATTTAAAGGTACTAAAATATATGTTAAATTATGCATAATATGAGTATTTGAGTGGACATAGATAGATGTCCTGATGAAACATGAAGCCACATAAATAAGGTCAAGTAAAATTAGAGAGTACAGTTGACAATAAATAATATACCGGGTGTCCCACAAAGAGGTCCCTATTTTTGAATTAATATATTAGATGCACCGAACACTCTACAAACCTGAAACTCAACAGTCCAAACATACACATATGTAAAAGAAATACACCTGAGTATCAGTTAATTCTGACACATTAGGACAAAATGGCGGGATATCAAAGAAATAGTACCTTTTCGTTAAAATAGTTTTATTTGCTTAAGTGTTACAACATAATTATTGAATTTTAATGATGTTACTAAGCACTAAACAACGTTAGGGAATTAAAGATATAAGTAACTCATAAATAAATTAAATCTATTTGATCCATAAACCTTATTCAAACTGATGTCCATCGATCGCAATGCACTGATGACAACGAAATAGAAAACAGTCATACGCTTTGCTGAACAACTCTCGAGGTATCAACAACAGTTCCTCTTCGATCAACCTCATTAGTTCATCGTCTGTCGCAATGTTATGACAATAAACCTTCTCCTTCAAAGAGCCCCACAGAAAAAAGTCACAAACAGTCAAGTCTGGAGACCTTGGGGGCCAGTCCATGAAGCTGCTGCCACGACCTATCCAACGGTTAGGAAGATTTTGGTCCAAAACTGCTTTGGCCACATTAGCATAATGCGGAGGAGCTCCATCCTGTTGGGAAAAAACGTCTTTCATCTCAGGCTGAGAAAGATGAGGAACTATGTGATTGCTTAAAACTGATGCATACCTTTCTCCAGTCATTGTTTGTCGGGATATGTCTTACGACAAAACACCATCCTTGGTAACAGCAGCCCAAACTGTTATACCTGTTGATTTTAATTTCTCTTCTTGTAAGATATGTGGATTTTTTGTGTTACAGTAATGACAATTATGCCTGTTTACAGTTCCTGTTCGATAAAATGTCGCTTCATCTGAAAACACGATTCCTTCATGCCATTTGCTATCTACGTCAGTCTTTTCAATTATTTTCGAACAAAATTCCAATCATCTGTCAGGATCATCTTCAAGCAGTCCGTGATCTAAATGAGTTTTATAATGTTTGATTTTGTTCTTTTTGGCATACCTTTGGACAGATGACTTCGGTATCCCTGTAGCAGATTCTACCTTTCTTACTGAATTAGGTGTATTTGGAGATTCCATGAAAGCAGCACATACGATTTCTTCATTTTCTATGTTGGAGGATCTATGGTATTTTTTTTGTATTGACTCCGTTTCTAGTAGGATAGTAGGATAGTCTTCCACTTACAAATAAATTTCCTTGACGGTGGAACTACACCTGGGTACCTTTCCCTAAAACACCTTATTGCTTCATAATCATTTTCAAAGGCAATAGCCCAGGAAGAACATTTCACTTTTTGCTCAGTTGAAAACGGCATGGTACATAAGACACTTTACAATGCAACTTAATAACAAATGCCAATGTTTATTACCAAATATTTTCATTGTTGTGGATACACGCAGTCAGCTGATAGATTTAAAATAGTCTAAACAGCTGTAGCTGTTCCTATTCTAAATAAAAGTAGGTTTACCCTTAAAATACGATTGCTGATTTTGTTGTTTTTTTGTTTTTCCGCCATTTTGTTTGGATCAGTCAGAATTAACTGATACTCAGGGGTATTTCTTTTACATATGTGTTAGTCACGACTGTAGAATTTCAAGTCTGTAGCACGCTCTATACGTCTGTCATATCAATTCAAAAATAGGGACCTCTTCGTGGGACACCCGGTATATAAAATATATGTAGTTTTAAGGCTATCAACAATGAATATTAATTTTGCATCAATTGTAGAAAACATCTAATGTGTAACCAAAGAGCAAAGTGTATTTTTCGTAATCAAGAAATTTCCGCACTTGATTTCGCCTGTCAAATATATCTCCCGTGCAAAAATGTGTCACTCTGAACTCTTGTTACACAAACAGCTATTCTTAAACCTGATTTAAAACCATTTACCGCAGCTTGTAAAGCCGGCAGAGGAGCTTCAAACTGTGGCGGTATCAGTCGCAGAGGCTCATGTTTCACTTGTAACTCGGTGTACGCTTGCAGTACAGACGTCACACAGTTCATATTGACTGAATACAAGGAATGGTCGAACAATCTTGTATAGTCTGTAGGTAAGTCATCGGCACATTCCTGTAGACAACCTTGAGGGAGATCAGATAGATAACAGGTGTCTGGTACCTGAACGTAGTCTGCGATCTGAAAACATTTATTTTTAACGTATTTATTGTAGGTCTTTATACATTTAAAATAATCTTACGTGGTCAATCTACACAAATACTATGCAAATATTAAAAATAGCATACACTTACTAACTATTTAAAATAAATACAAATTTGTTCATACTTAGAAACATATGATTCAAACAGACAAGCATAACTTTTAAAATTTCTTTCTATCAGAAAAATTAAGTTATGTTGCACAAAAATCTGCTTTTGATTACTTTTATATAGGGAACGTCTAACTGCTTAAAATCTGTACTAAACTCCTGGACAAAAATCGCATCACTTGTGTTTTTATCTCTAAAATCATGTCCTAGTCCAATACAAGTACTTTTATTTATTTAAAGACTAGTAAGCCCCCGTGAAAACTCACAAGCTGATTAATTAGATGCACATCAGAAATACATCATTTAAAAAATAAACTATTAAAAAACAACATTAAGAAATACTTATCTAGGCCTACATAACTATGCTGACGGGGAGTTTTTACTCGGTAAATGTGTACAGTAATAAGGATTATAAAACTGTAGGCCTACTTGTTAAACAAATTTTTATTTACATACGCTATTATATAAAAAGAAAGATAAAAATACTATCTTTAATTGCTTTTTATTTCATATTGATAGATCAAATGATTTAGAAGTTATTAATATTATGGTAAAGAAATTAATAATTGAATATGTTTATATGTTATACGAAGATGTGCGAATGTTTCCGAAGCTAAACAAATATATCTCTTCTTTAAATTTGTAAAAACAAATATATTGTGATAAAACGTATTTATATACAGTTTATAACCTCAAAGCAAATATTATAACATATATTATATTATAGCATACATTAGTTCTATAATTCATATTTAAAAAAATCAACTTCACAAGAAATTATAACGATTGAAGTTGTAAACATAACCCCAAACTATAATCCACACTGAGTTTGTTTAAGTGTTACAGATGATGGGTGAAATCAGCTGTTTAGATGTACGAATATTTCCGAAGTAAAATAAGTAACTTTTCTTTAAATTTGTATAAAAAAATATATTGATGATACAAGATTGTATTTATATTCATTTTATAACCTCAAAGCAAATCTTATAACGTATTGTAGCCTACATTAGTATTTAACTCATGTTTTAAGAAAATCAACTTCACAAGACTTATATTGATTGAAGTTGTAAACATAACCCCAAAGTATAATCTTTGCTAGGTAAAACATAAAGCAAACTACAATGACTATTTAATAGTTACAATAACATTCAAACAGACTCAGCTAAAAAATCAAATTCTACTCATCATTGACAATTTTTTTTTTTAAAGGCGAAAAACCTGGGTGGTTATCATAGCCTGGATAACGAAGAGCGTTCGCATAATGCTCATGCGATCACACACAGGTAAAAAATTAAACTTTTAATTTACACACACTACAGACACAATAACACAAAACAACAAAGATTACAACAATAATTACACAATAACAACTTGTCACACAGCCCTGTTACATAACAATAAATAAAACTCTAATTAAAATAACAAGTAATAAATCTAAACATGGTACTTATGTTACGTAAATGTATATTGTTTTCAAATGTTTCCAATTACATTCAACTGATGGAGAAATGCTAACACAATATTAATGGTTTGGGAGTCATCACCCAGCATCCTCCGAATGCAATTTGGTAGGCAAAACCTCTTATGAACATGTTTTAGCTTTTCGAAATCTAAAAGTAGGCGTTTAATTGAAAGGAGATTTAAGTAGTAAGGACAAAGCGGTGGATCCCCCCGACGCATCAGAAACCCGTGGGTTAACCCAGAATGGCCAATGCGTAGACGAGAAACCACCACTTCCTCTCGACGGCTTTGGCGGTTTGAAGATATCCATGGCCGAACGGTATCTTTAATTTGGCGGAGTTTATTTCCTTATACTGCTACCCACTCTTCTTTCCACTGTCTAAACATTGCTGGTTTTAAAAAGGACATGTAGTCGGGCGACATAACTCTATTCACGCTTGGCTGTAAGGAAGTGGCTTCCTTAGCAGCTAGGTCTGCTTTAGTATTTCCTTGTACACCGGCGTGACCCGGAAGCCAGCAGAAAGACACCCCCACGCCCCTTAGACAAAGTCTGTGCGTGGAGCACAAAATATCTTTGACCAAAGGGTTAGGAGAGTACATATTTTGAATGGACTCAAGTGCATTTCTTGAATCTGAACATATAAGAAGATACTCCGGTGTTGCTAGAACAATATTGAGTGCCTTGAGTATTGCAAAAAGTTCTGTTGTATATACAGAATAGGAAGATTGTAATCCATAAGTGAAGCTGTTTCCTGACAGTACAAATGCGCATCCGACTCTATTGTCCAGTTTAGAACCATCAGTGAAAATAATCTGACTTGATGGGTAGAGTTTACATATGGATATAAATTCCTGACGGTAAACAACAACACTACAGTTTGTTTTAGATATGAGAGATCGACATGAGGTTTTCTAATCGACCATGGAGCGACAAAACATGGTGTATTTTCATATATAGGAGGTAGTGCTACCCCCAGATTATTGAGGATACGGATGGTTCTGATCCCAAAGTGAGCAGTGGATTGTTTACGGAATTCGTACCGTGGAAGTAATTGATTGTTAAATACAATAATGATATGAAGGGAATGCCTGGGTGTAAAAGACAACCCAAATTAGTATAAAACAGGCCTAAATTTATTAAGTTTAAAATTCATAAAACCTAACCACCTGCCTTAATAAGAAGATAGCCTCAACATTCGCAGTGATTTCCAAAGACATAACCCTCACAAAAAAATAGGGGATACCTCTATTTTCCAAAAATAAGTAACAAATTTTTTTCACTTATTACTAAATGCAGGCTATTTAAACTCTTTGAACATAACTTAAAACGGAACATTTTCTTTTTTTATCAAGAGCCAAAAATTGCCCATTTTAATGAATTGAAAAGTATTACTATAAAATAAATGCACTCAGGACATTGACACGGTATGCATTCCACCCACTCATTAAGCAAATCCCTGAAATAATTTGTCTTGTAATTTTTATTCTGCAAATAATAACATTAAATGTTACAGTATTTCATATTAATATTGTAGTCCAGTCAAATGGTAATTTCATATGGACAAAATTTTAAGTAGTAGGTTTCTCTGTGGTTCTATAGGTTGCTGAATCAGAATTTGAAGTTTGCAACCAAAATTTTTGCATTTTTTCAGTATTTTACCCGTAACACGAAAACTATTGATTTTATTGAAAAGACCATCCCATTCAAAGTTAAAGTAGACATAATTTACTATAAATTTATCTCTAATTTTTTGATGTAGAACAAACGGTTGAGGAACTAGAATAAGTTGAAAATCGACGAAATTTGCGTACTTCGCAAAAAATAGTGTTCTTCGTCGGGTTTTCACAGATAAATAATAATCTAAGCATTTATTGAAGAATCACACATTTTACGGATTGAAAGGTCACTAAATTTCCTACAGAGCTCATGTAGAGTTGGAAATCTCTAGGAAATTTTGGTTGCAAACTTCAAATTCGGGAATCAGCACTCCAAAGAACATATAGAACTGCAGAGAAACCAACTACAGTAGAGTCCAGATATTTCGAGTTGAATGGGACCGAGAGTACTTCGGATTGTGAAAAACTCGAATTACACGGAATATGTAGAGGTTAAGATAAAAATACTATTTACAGTCCTCATATCTCTGAAAAAATTTAAGTTTTATTAAATACACACTATTTTGTATTAAACACTGAGGTAAAAAAGTAATTTTATACACAGTAAAAAATAGAAACTTACTTATTAAAGAAATCAAATAGTTTTTGTTTAACTACACTGCAACGTTTACGAGCTGCGATGTCACGCCAGGGGTATACGGCAGTGCCGGGAAAAGCTTGTTTCGATGTTATTTTTGTATAAAAAGTAGAACTTGGATAATTCGAAATTACCGTTAATTCGAAGTTTCGGTTCGGTCCCTTGAGAACTTTATATGACATCAATGTAAAAAAATTATTAATAATTCGAAGTCATTTTCTTTAATTCGAAATTCTTTTTCAACAGTAAAAATAAAATCTTCTGCTGTGAAAGGGATCGCTGGATAAATAGGTCACCGTCTGGTAGAAAAGGGGCTGGACATACGGGGCAGGACGTACGTGTTTGTACACGTATTGTAATTCTAGACGCGGTACCGGTTTCCAAGAATTTTGCCTTCCAAATTCTCTAGGTACCGATACTGTAGTTTGTCATTGATGCTCTGCCTAATCTCTGTCTGTTGTTAAATCTCGACAAAACCTTTTGTAAACAGAACAGAACAATCATATTATTTATTGACCTTGAACTGCGCATAACTCTATTGTACATGTATGAACAATGTTACAGTTATTCCCCCCCCTCCACATGACTTTACAGAAAATGGATCAGGGCATTATAAAAAATGTTAAGCATTTATACCGGCGAGTTTTTGTACAAACGCTCTTGACAGATTCATTGAAAAACAAAAATTTAAAGATCGGTATCCTTCAAGCAGCAAGAATGTGTCACAATGCATGGTCACATTCAATGCTATTTGTGACTCGAATTACACGGAACCTCGGATTATCGAGACTCGACCAGGACTCGTACTGTACTTGCATTTTTTCCACAAGAGGGAAGTTTTCGCTATAGTTTAACTGGGCTATTGTGTTGTAAAAGATAGACTACAGTATACTATTAAATGCAAAAGTTTAGGAAAGTATTAATCTCAAAGTTATAAAAACAAAATTCTTATATTGACCTTACATCAGGATCCTCAGCGTCCAGGTCATTAAGCTGAATTGAACTCGAAGTTAAGAAGTTGAATATAATGTCTCTAACACGATCGTTGTCTTCCTTGTCAATAAACTGGTCGGAAAACAAATGAGCAGATCCAAGAACAGCTAACTTTCCTACAGCACCTGGGAAAATATGAGTATAGAAAAGGTATATTTGAAAACTAAAGGACACAACATAAATAAATAATATACCGTACGTAAAAATAAGGGAACTTACTGTTTCAGAAATGATGTACAAGTTTTTATCTCTTGTTTTTGACTTCATTTAATGAAAAAAGTAAATATTTTTTATAAAACATCTCCAAATAAATTTACAAGATGGCCAGCTGATTGAAACTTAACGGTCTATGTAAAATGATGATAATATTTCAAGTTTGTGTACAAAATGCATTACATTTTTTCTATAAAAGCTTGATAAAAATATATAAAAATTTATCAACATGCCTTAATTTAAGTCAATAGTAGTTCTTGTTTCTGGAGTAATGACTTCATGTTTCGCTGCCGTAGGCAGCATCACCAGTCCAGCCAATAACACTAACACTAGTCCATTGTTCACATATACATCACAAAAATATATGTACATAATTGGGCCTGGAACAAATAATTGTGCAGAGAAGCACTTGTCAACTGTTAAAAATTGTTTTTGTTCCCAATTCTTAGGCCACATGTTCACTTGCTGAGTTGTACTGGGAGACTGCTACCTCAAGTATTCCTTATCTAATTTTTACCTTTATTCTGAAGTTCAAATATTTAACCCTTTCAGACCCGAATTAAATTTGGAAGTAAAAAAAATTATTTGAATATTTTTTTCAACTCTAATAGGTAAACATTTTTACAGCCCGTTTAGAAGATATAAATCTGTACATTACAATGTACATCGGGTTTTACTTTAACCCTTTGAGGAATTTGAAAAAACTATATATTTCTTTATTTTTATAGGTTAACTAAGGTAAAAAATATTTTTTTATTTTTTTACTGGTTTTTTTTTTAGTAAATATATATATTTATATATATATACGATTGATAGTGACGATCCTTTTAACCTTTAAATATATATATATAGTAAAATTATGCAAAACAGCCCCAGCTGGAGACCAGATATCTAGTCATATCCCGTCAGCTTGGAAGCGAGCCAACCACCGTTTGCTTTACTTCCGCCCTCCTACCCTCAAACCACAGATATGATTAGATATCTGGTCTCCCTAGCCTAGATTCGAACTCGGCATCTTGTGATCAGAAAGACGCTACGTTACCACTAGACTACAGCTTCATGAAAGAAAACTGACAAATTAACAAAACTTCAGTTACATTACTATCGGTATAAATATTACGTGTAAAGTAAAAGATAGTTTATCAGCACCATCTAGGAGTGCTTATAGGAAGTTTGCTTGGTTGTAGTTTATCAGCACCATCTAGGAGTGGTTATAGGAAGTTTTCTTGGTTGCTCTTAAGTTTGAATCTGTCTAATTTGTATGTGTGAGAGGTTTATAATAATAACTTAGATCAGTTCTTATTAAGTTAAGTAATTAATTTAAAACAATATGCTACCCTTTTAATAAAAAATACTGACAAATCTACCCTTTTACAAGTTAGTCATTTACAAGTTAGAGACAAGTTAGAAACGGAAAGAACTATTCCTTCATAGTTATTTTTGTGCTTGACATTGGGTTTCAAATGCTCAAACAATGTTACAAAAAAATAGAAAATTCACTAAATATGATGTCCTCTGCAGAGGACACTGGGTCTGAAAGGGTTAGCTCGTTTTATGGATGTGAAATTTAGTTTGTCATTGAAAATGTTTGAAGTATTAAACTTTTTATGCTTATTAGATTTCCAATTCTTCCGTTATGTTTATTTTGTGTCCTTTTCTTAGTCTGCGCAATATGGTCAAATTGTTCTGTATATTGGTGTAATTGTGGCGGCTATCTATTAGATGTTCTGCATATGACGAATGGATTGAATTTATATTTCTGCTGTTGGGTAAATGTTCCTTAAAGCGGAGTTTTTAAAAGATCTACCTGTCTGACCAATATATTGTTTTTCACAACCATCACAATGAAGTTTGTATACGCATCCATCCAAGTACTCATCATGGTTAGGTTTGGCGTGGTTTAAAAAACCGCTATTAACTGTTGTTGGTTCTGTGTGAGATACTGTAGCCAAGTTTATTGAGTATGTTGCGAGTTTGTTTTTCAAATGTTGGTGTACAGTCCATTGTAATGTATTTAATTTAATTCTTATTTTTACCATTCTCATCATTGTTGATCGGAGAAGCCCTAAATTGTTTCCGCTTCTTCTTTATTTTATGGCTGCATCTGTGAACTATGGAGGAGTTATAGCCATTACATTGTGCTATGCACTTTATTACTTCGATTTCAGCAGTAAAATCATCATGGTGCATTGGGACGTTCAGCGCTCTATACACCATGCTGTTGTATGCAGCCACTTTGTGTGACTCTGTATCTGAATGAATCAGTGAGAGAATATTTATTAATCATAATTTGACGCAAAACAAGGTTTTATAGGATTCTCTAAGTCTTTTGAAATATCTGAAAGCCTACTAGTTTTATTTACAAGATTCACGAAATAGTAATAAATTAGGTAGTCCTAACTATGACCTGGAATTGTTGGAGTAAATTGCTAGTACGGCAACAAAAATTATCAATGTAGGCCTATGTCGTGGTTATCACCCAAACCAAACAGTTATTTGGTAGTAGGACCAATAAATATAAATGGTTGATGTTATTGCCAAAAGGTTAATTCATCAATGAGCCTAAGAGGGGATATTCATTTAAAGTTTTAATCTAATTTTATTTTTGAAGACCTAATTTACTTTAGAATAATCTAATTGAGCAAGCCTAGTTAATAGATTACTAAGTTAACCTAATTATAATTAATACAAAGTCCTCCATATTCATTTAAAATAGGCCTGGCAATATCGTTGGTAGGAAACCATTAATAACTATAAACATTTCAAGAATAGGTTATGTTGATATGTTACGCAAACCTGCTCAAACTTTAAGCCTACTTAAAATAACATTGCTACTATATTATAAATAAATATAATATTATGGGCCCTTAAAGCTACACAACAGCTGTTACCCTTATCGATAAAAATTAAATCAGATTGACTTAACAATGTATCTTCAAAAAACCTTACTTGCACGTTATAGATAGGCCTATTGCCCTGCCCATTGCTTGAAGTCGAAGGTTGCATGGAATTGGTCTTAAAAGGCAAACAGAGCTATTGTAGACTAATATTAATTAGGGACTAAGGGCTTTTATGCAACTATTTAAATTGGAGATGTAATTTAATTTCATTACTGGAATTAATGAGAAGTAAGTGTTATTTAGTTCTACATATACAACGGTATAATTTTGAATAGCGGCCAACATTGGACCGGAAATAAGAACCCTACAGCGTTACATTTGTACCTATGACAAAAATCCAGAGCTGCTAAACGGATATCGATTTATATAAACCGGAAATAGTTAAAATGGCGGTACATAGTTTAGTGATACAAATTTTAATAAACTTTCAACTTAAATAAAATAAAAACTGATTCCCAAGTTTAAAAATGGTTTGAAAAGTGTGTATTAAAAGTGGTTTTTATTTCGCACTGCTACCAACTGAAGCATGTGGGCCAGGGTGGATGATTGAAATCGCCAAACTTACAGTTAGGGGTACGCCATTTTACCCACGCCATGAATCACTAACCACGATTACCAATAATCATTTGTACACCAACACACTATTCACTAGACCATATGCTTAGGAACCAGCTTTGATGCTGCCAGACAATTTGGACTAGTTCTAATTATACACTAGGTTGATTTAAACTCGCGTTTACTTTAATAACCCGTACCATTAGCCTTGGCAGCCATAACACGGTTTAACACATCACTTCACTAAATTACGCGGCCTTACTTGGTTTAAACCCCAACCCTGCCGGTCGCCATTTATTCCCACTGCTAGTCGGTCATAATTAATTATTACGCGCACTTAATTATAATTTATAAAGGCGTCCCAAAGGATTTAATAGGGAGAGCTCGGCATGCACTTGAGTCCGCTTCAATCCTACCTAAAGCTCTGCCGGCTTCGTGCCCTGCGCCAATACATACTGCAGTATTCCATAGCATGGTGACGCCACTGCAAGCGCGTCACAGGGTGAAGCGTGTATAGTGTGATTATAGTCTGGGTAGGCTTCCTGTAGGTATTGAATCGATTAATTATTTATTTTACTAATGATTAGGTCTAGGTAATTATTTATATTGCTGTCAATTTCTAGGTAATTATTTATATTGCTGTCAATTTCTAAGTAATTATTTATATTGCTGTCAATTTCACTTGTAAACTTGAAGAAGTGTGTAAACTATTGAGGTATTTATTAAAGTTTGTTATCTGTCTTGACGAACCATTAAAAAGACACAGTATGTCATCTACATAACTGTGGTAATAGATAATATTTTTCTTGAATTTGTTTTTTGCATTCATTATGTTTTCATTTTCTATGTAGTTGAGGAAGATTTCAGCCATGATTCCTGACAAAGACGAACCCATGTCTAGTCCATTATTCTGCATATAAATATTATTATTAAATTAAAAGTAATTTTGTTCTAGGCATAATCTTAAGATTTCAATTAATTCCATAATTGCCTCTTTGCTGAGTTTTGCTATTAGCGTTTAGGTTGTTTTCCAGGTATTCCATAGTTTTGTCAACTGGTATGTCGGTTTATAAGTTAACAATGGCAAACGAAACTAACGTGTGGCTACGTTTTACCTCGATATCTTTTATTTTGTTTATTAGATCAAAATTATTGGAGACGCTGTAAGTAGGATGCAGCTTGGTTTCTCTTTCAATTATTTTTGATAAGAACTTGGCTGCTTTGTACGTTGGGGCATTCATGAAATTTACTATTGGTATGATGGGCTTATGGATTTTAGGTTATGCCTTGAGAGTGGGTGCAGTGGGTTTGATCATTTTAAGAAATTTGATCTCTTCTTTGCCAACGAGGTGTCTGCATCGGTTCAAATTATCGTTTATAGTTTTCCAAAATTTTAATGTAGGGTCCGTATTTAATTGAGTTATATTGTTCAACGTAAAAAAAACATTCATACAATTGAACAATAAACACTTCTAAAGTACCCCTTAAAATTGGGATGCATCATCCACTCTGCACAATAAATAAGACATCAACAGCTTTGAAAATTTGACACGGCCGTCGGCAGACTTAATTGCATCCGCTAGTGAATTTCACAGACGGCAAGCGGACACAGTAAATGATTTATCATACTTCATAGTCCAGTGCAAAGATATGGCAAGCATAGTGCCACCTCTTCTAATGCTCTTTGCAATTATGTTAGAGATATTAATAGACAAACTTTTCTGCCAGGTAAGCCTACACTCCAGTTTGTAGAACAGAATGTAACATCATCAGAGTACGGTATGCTATTACGTAGGGACCTTTCTTATTAAAGACTACTCGCTTGGTTCTAATTATGTCGTGAGAGGATCTACAACCTGCTACAATAACTCAAACCCCATCAAGAATATTTTAACATATATTTAATTCCAATAACAGATAAATAGATTATTAAATAGAGTGCTTTACTAACATGTTCAGAAACAATAAGCTTTAATATTTATACATGCCATGCCTAACTCTACGGGCAAAACTGAGTTTAAATAATATATTTACTTCCCAAAATTCTCAAACACGGATATCACTCAAATAAATAATTACTTCAATTATTATACAAACAAAACTGATTCTACTTAGCTTACTTTTGTTGGCATTGGCTTACTACAAAATGCAACTAAACGATTTGACTTCATCGCATGTTGCACCGTAGGCTACCATTAAATTTTACTTCTAATATAATTCAAATATAAATTAATAATCTCACTCATCTCACTTCAAAACAATGCCCGTAGGTCATTATAAGTTTTAAGATGTTAAGAGTTTTATAACAAAGAGAAACATGAGTATTAAATACAAAATTAAAAGTATACAGCAATTCTACGCCCGCTGCAATTTGTTTAGCCAACACCTTGGACATGTCACCGACTACGGTGTCACAGTAAATAAAATATAGAAATATAAGAGATTTTACAAGGAGCCCTCTGACGTGGAACGGCAAGAGATCTGGCATGTTTTTTAAGGTATGCATCCCTTAAGATAAGTCATTCACTTTGTTACAGTAGCCTAAAATGTTGTTTCAAACTGAAGTCTGGGAAAGCTGTCAAAGTCTATTTTGTTTAACAGTCTAGAGTAGCCCAAAATAAAAGGCTGCGTTTTAGCCTTGTTTTTTCTGGCCCACAGAGAAATATTAGAGATATTATGGTTCATAAGTTCCACCGCTCTACCGGAATTCTCTATTTTAAAGTCATTGTATGAAATTTACAGTATTTCAATGTTGTAGAAAATGCTAAATAATAAAATATAAATAGATTCTTACCTTTATTATTGCCATGGCTTTGTGAGGTTAAAGAATGAAATGCCAGAACTGGCCGGTTCAATGGAAAAGCTACTGTACCACTGGATAAGATTGCAGTAGCTGGCCGAGCAACATTCAATGTAGCACCATAGGGATATACAAAGCTCAAAGCTCTGAAATCAATATTGTGACATAAGAAATTAATATTTACTACACTATAAATGTATGTACAACTGTAAGCATAAACAGTATTATGTATTACTTCCTGTCTTACTCAACTTCAGACTTTTGAAAAATAAGCAATTTTGTCCAAACTTTTTCCAGAACTTAAGAAATGAAATGTAATTTGACTAAAGAAAAATAGGCATTTATGATTATGTCTACTATTTTGTACTATGTTGCATCAATTATCTACTTCTTGTCTATATTTTTAGTACATACCAAAATTAATTACTTTATTTACAATTTTAATTTCTATAGTTAACATTTATTTGTTATGTTTCAAAATAAAAAGTACTGCAATTTCCAGAAGCTGTGGTTAGTTTTAGAACAGCTGATTACATTATTGCCAGGCCACGTGGCTTATCATTACTTTTTAGTTTGAAGTTAGTTGAAAGGGCAATCACACTGGCAAAAACAGAGCTCCTAGAAATAACTATATTTTATCAATTATACAAGAAATATGTAAAAACAAAGTATATCAAGCTTTTCCAGTTCAGGTCAGGCTCAAACACATGGTAACCAACATTTACCAGTGTAAGGGTCAGAATCAGCAAAATTGATAGTCATTTATTTAATCATTTAAACTATTCTGACACCACTAATTTGAATAAAAACAATCTAGTTAATAAGTTTAGAGCATTTTAACAACACTTGTAAAAACAATTTAGGGAAAATGTTAATAAATTGTAAAGACAAAATAGACAACATGAAAAAAATGTGGTGTTTATAAGCTTACTTGTACTATCTGTAATGCAGCTTATGTAGGCCAAACAGGCCGTGGTTTTAAATGTAGGTTAAGTGAACATGAAAGAAGTTGGCGGTTGGGTCATAATGACTCTAGTTTCTCTAACCATCTAAAAAATCATTTAGTGTCAGATTTTCCCAATAATATTAACTTTAAGATTCTCCATGTCAATGATAAAAGTAGGAAATTAAATTCCTTGGAGATGTTAGAAATTAAGAGATTATTTTGTACAGATGATACCCTTGTACGTAACGATCAGGTAGAATTTTTGTCCAACTGGCCTCTATTAAACCCATTGTCAACCTTATGACCATACGTAACTCACGCCTCCCCCTTCCACTCTCTTTCCTTTGTTGTAAGTAACTGTTCTATGTTTACACACGTTTGTTTTTCTAATATTCTCTAGTCTGTAAAGCTGCCTCGTCAATGCCGTCACGGGCAAAACCTTGGTCGGCAAGATTCAACAATAAAAACTTGTAGAAATTACAAAAAATTGTGTTTGTCTTTTAATAACAATATTCTAGTTGCACTTCCAATGTTTACAAGATTTTGCCAATAATGCTTTGAATACTTACTGTGAAGGGTTCTCCAACATTTCCTTTCCTACAAACTTTGCTAGCCCTCTATTCAGCACACCATTCGCCACAAAACATTCTTTTGGATGAAAATACTTATAGTAATGTGTTCTTACAACACAATCTATGAACAAAGAAAAATAAACATGCTACATATAAATCACATGTAAAATATACAATATTAGTTGTTATAAGTTTTGATGGACAAGAAAATTATCAGCTAATTAATAACAGTTGGCATGTGTCATAGCACGGCATTATCAAAAGTGAGCAAGTAAGCGCTTAACTTTATCATATAATTTTACTTTTACTAGTTCAAACTGTACTAGGTGCAGCACTGGGTTTGACTAATTTAGATTACCGTTATATCTGATCTTTCTAATATGACCAAAATAAAAAAATAAACCACCAGTTTCATAGTAGATTATATATCTGTGCTCACTAGCAGATCAAAGTAGGAGCATGTGCCCCCCCCCCCCCCCCCCCAGTTAGTAAAAAATAATGTTTTTAGTTAGAAAAGTGAACTTAACTTTGTAAGCTTATTAAGAATTGAATGTTTCTAAGAACAGCATAAGCAATGAAGGGATTTGTCTCACTCTGAATTCATTGGCCACTACTTCGCTTTTCAGTGGAAGGAGATAGTTGTTTCGACTGCTCGCCTTGCGACAGCGCTAGTGTATTAATAGTATACTAGGGTCCCAACCCCGGCTCGGCCTTCGGCTTCAGATGGCTGCTTCGCTTCGCTCGCAGGTGGAAAATTCGATAAAGAATCTCGTTAATCTTTGGCTCGTTTGTACATAGGTGACCGAGCATAAATCAGCTGTTTTATTTGGCAGCTGACTCAAACTCATTAAACATTATCTAACATAATCTTGTATACCGGAGCTCCTTCTCGGGTGAATAGCGGCTGAACGGATGATAATATATAAGACTTGACATACCTGTGAATGATTATGTTCAGTTTTTGATCCAAATTAGCTGTGTTATATATAATAGGTTTGTAACAACCAATGTTTGAATTGAATTAAAATATAGTTAGCATTTTTCGTTGATTTTTGTTTGTGTTTGTTTTTAGTTTGTCAATGTAACCTCAAAAAGGTAATACTACATTTGATACTGATTTGATCCAAATCAGTTGTTGATCAAAATCAGCTGTTTTAAGCTTTTCATACGAACAGCTGTTTTTGTGTCCCTGATAAAATCAATAGAAATCTTTCTTCCATAAGATTAACATTGAAACTTTGAGGGCCACTGGGGCGTAGCCCTAATATCCTAGGACTTCGGTAAATGGCCTAAAACCTTCCCAGGGTTAACCTGTGTTACTATGCAAAATTTCAAAGCAATCGGATAGACGGTATACAAACGCAAAGTGGACAAAGAACCAAAAAAAAAACCCCATAAAGAATACACAGCAGAAATTTGCATTTGATTATAACGTTTGTAAGGCGAAAGATACATGATTTGTAATGCTTGATGACATATCTGTGAATGATTACCTGCAATTTAAAAAAAAAAATAAGGAAATCGGCCGGATAGAATGGCCGTACTGACTTCCACAAGTTTTCATAAATTCTTTTAAAATATATATGTATTACAACGGACAAAACTCGTTGTAGGTCTTGAGTTTAAATTTGCAATTAATTTTGTAAATTTGAATAATATGGACTTGCCGGGAGTTAAAGCCAAATGTAGGTCACGAGATCAGCATGTATACGCGGGCGGTCTGTTATCGGGTAGAATTAAACTTTTGGACCCTGCCTGTCTGAAAAGGATTGGGAACTTATAAAAATTACTTAAAAGATTCCTACGGGAAGCCAAAATCCAAGATTTGAATAAAAAATAAAAATCTTCGGGAAATGCATTACGCTAACGGCGGGTGTATTTACTGCAAGATTAGATATTAAAAAATCATAAAGTTACGTAAGATACGAGCTTTCAAAGAATGAGAAAATTTTCAAAATTCCTCTAATTTAAAAAAGAAAAGGTTTTTTAGGCTTTTCTTAAAAAGGCCTAAAATAAAGGTGAAATAAGTTTTAGCGAAATTTTGTCATATAAAAAAGTTAATGGTAATTCATAAAGTTTAAAGGATAAAAAAGTAGGTTAAAAATAAAGTTTTTTAAATTCTAACTAAAACAAGTTTTAGTGTGGATAAATGTAAATTATAATGTAAAAGAAAAACTAGAAAATTGATAAAAGGAAAAAGGTGATAGAATTTGCACCTTTACAGCTAATGAAAAATTTAAACTCAAACTTTTAACAATTCAAAATAGTAAATAGTATGCAAACGAAGTAGTTATGTAAAAATAATCCAGTATTTGAAATATGTTTCGGGAGTAAAGTAAAACCCTAGTTTGTGAAAAATCGTTGAAGTCCCTAACCTCACAGCAAGACAACCAGAAGCAGAAATGAGATGAAAATCCGGCTAGTGAATGAAAACTAATGGACAAGAAAAGTGGAAAAAGAAAAACCGAAAGAAGTGTAAAATTAAGACTTTTCCGGGAAAAATCGCCGCGGAAAAACGCGCGCGGGTCGTGTACGCGAACCAAGAGTCGTACGAACGTCACTCGAGTTCGTGTGGAAAGGTAACAACGAGCTGAGGAAAATGAGGTCAGTTTCAGGAAAATCGGATAAACCCTGGAAGAGTTACATGGAAAAAGGATTTCCATAGCACAAAACTGAGGGAAGCCAGATAAGAACGCAAGACAGTAGAGGGGAGGTCCAAAGACGAGACTGATGGAAGGAGAACAGGGTGACCAGTTTACGAAAAGGGGCGTACTCAAAGAAACAATAGAAACTTAATTAAAACAAAGGCTAAATCATGTTACAAAATTATGAAAAAATTATAATAAAATTCAGGATGAAAAGTTACGTAGACTAGTAGTTTGAAATTGGTGAAAAAATGGATTCTAAAGCATTATGGAAATACAGTGGTAGAAAGCTTAGGTTGGCAATGAAATAGTGCCGAAAAACCTTATATAAACGATTGCTCGGGGAAACTCGGGAGCCTTAGTATTTTTTCGACGTAACATCACGCATCGAGCCTTATTACTTTTTCGATGTAATATAACGCATCGCGCATAGGATTATTATTTCTGCGATGTAAGTTAGCGCATCGAGAGCAGATACTTGTTTTTTATAAAATACTTTAGCGTGCTAGAAGCTGAGTATTTTCTTCGTTAAACTTTAAATTTTTATAACAAGTAAGAAGAAACGGCATTGCGGTTATCATCTGGGATGCAGCAATAGACACCGCATTAACTCTACAAGGACTTCAGTGGCAACTTAGTCTATACAAGTTGGCCTAACTTGGGATTTCTGGAAGAAAAACATAGCCTACAGGACAGCTGATACATGGAGTGATTCGTATAGCTTCCAGACAGGACTCCAGGACACCACCAGGCGGCCACTAGGACATGCAGCTGTAGCTACGAGGGAATAGACGAACCGGGATCGCAGACACGGCATCACCCCATCCATCTTTAAGAAGCCATCCATCATACATCCAGACAACCCTACAGGACTCCACCTTCACCCACAAGACAACTCTATCAGCACGCAGAACATCTGTAGCTTGTCGTCACTAGACAGCGTTCGCGGATTTAACCACCAACGTCGCGACGCCTGGACAAGTGTGAAAAGGTCGGTAGAAGCGTAAAATACGTTAGTCCCCATTAAATTGCCTGAAGTAAATTCAAATAAATTTATTTTAAATACTGGGTTACTTAGGAGGTTAGAGTAAGAAATATTTGTAGTTAATTAAAGAAATAAATTCATTAAATTGTAAATTCAAATTTTCATTAAAGTATAAATTAAATTCAATTGAGTAGTAAAATATTAAAATAAACTATAATAAATTAAGAGATTAGTTCTGCCTTATAGTTTTAAAAAGTTATTATTTTATTTGGGAAGAAAGTTATTATTTGGTTTTATTTGAAAAATATTAAATACAAGAATTTTGTTTTATGTTTAAAATTAGAAAAAAGAAGTTATTAAAATTTTATTTTGTTTTATAAAAGGTTATTATTTACAAAAACACCTAATATTCAAATATCCCAATAGTTTATGAGTTTTAGATTAAGAATTGATAAAGTGGAATTTCATAAAATAATTGCAAGCACAAATAAGCAATTTACAAGGTTAGTTCCAGTGTACTCACTCTTCAGAGGTTTACAAAAAATAAAATTATTAACTTGTGTTCTTACTGAGCTAAAATTAAAAATAAATTACTGGAAGTATAAAGTAAAGTTTTTTGTCAGAATAGTCAGTGAACTGAATATTCGACACATAGTTATTTCACCTAGGCCAAGCAAAGTGAGATTGCCTATAAGACTTCCAGTAGGTGGAAATAACTTATTCTCCAACGAAGAATTTCATAAAAAGAAGATTCGTTGTAGTATATATAGATTGTTCACCAGCTGTTTCTAGCAATGTAAATAAAGACGGTGCTCCATTTTCTAGTAATCCTGTTTCTGGATTGGTGGTCCCTTTCAGTCTACAGTGTATGAGTGTACAGTGATATTTCTAAAAACTAAAGTTATTAAAAAAGTATTACTTTGTGATTGTGCGTTAGATTGACAAAGAAAATTAACTGGCATTGCATTAGTATTAATATGAGTAAGAGTCAGCTTGAACTACATTTGTTCTTCACATACTGCACTGCTTTTTAAGCTCATGTGAAAGCTTCCAACCTACAAGCACTGGAGAAAGATCTTTTTCAGTTCTGCAAAGGGTAAAAACTTACTTGTGGTCCACAATGAGAGAGGACCGATTAAATGAACTGGCATAAGAATAGTTATGGTATTAATTATGATATTGCTACAACCCTAACAGTAAATGAAGTTTTACAACTATTTTCAAGAAAGCATAAAAGAAAATTATCTTTCAGCTTTTCAGATTCCCTTTAGTTGTAGGACTTTACATCGTTGCATTCAACCAAAAATATATTTAAGATAATTTTAATGTATTCTGGATAAATTAAATAATCTTTTGAAACTAAAGAGAGTGTTTATTTTATTTAAACCATTTTTTTTTCTTTAGCTGAATTTCACAAATTATTCAAAATCAAGGCCAACGTTCTCGGAGCAACTAGTTTGTGAGACTTTATCTAAGTTAACTTTATTAGACCAAAAGTTGTGAACTTTGGTATTCCTAAAGTTATGTCCAATACACTTTATTCTGCACATCTGAGCATAATTAATTTACTAAGCAAAGATTAAGTATTAAGTAAAAATTGTAAAAGTAGCCTAAGTTACATACAGTCCCTCTCTCCCAGAAGAAAATCATGGATCCGCCCCTCTCTGTGTGTACAAATTTATTCAGCAACAACAGAAGGATTTAGCCTTACATTTTGGATTAGGTGTGAAATATCAAATAAAAAGCTTTTATAGTAAAACCAACTAAAATCCTTCATATCTAGCTTGAACTGTAAATGTATGTTCACATTTTAGTTAACAGAAAACAGTGTAGCAAGTTGTGGACATGTATTTATTCATCATCGGACATTCCTTTTGTACAAAAAGGTTACTAGAGTGTTAACAGAAAGTTTTAAAATTCTGGAATTACTAAATATTTATATCAGATGTTTTCAAGTATTGTTGTCTTTATATGTCTACTAACGCATGAGTAAAGGTTAACTTTGTCTATCTGTTTCTTTAATTAATACTACAACAGTAAAATAATAATTTAAGGCAACAAAAAAACTATCGCCGCTCTAAGAGTAATACACGTGAATTTGAAGAAAGGAAACTTGATTCAAAACTCAAAAACAATATGCAGAGTGATGCAAAAGTTTTGGAACCCCTTTGTAATTTTAAACCTGTTACATGTATTAACTCCAAACTTTCAGGAAGTTATATTGGGCATGTTCTGCACCTTTTAGGTTTATCAATGAATTTTACCCTTATTCAGTTAAGGGGATGAAGTGGGGGGGAGGAAAGTAAAAAATGTTAAATAGCAACCCTTATTGTGTGATAC
Source organism: Philaenus spumarius (assembly GCA_018207615.1). Taxonomy (NCBI): domain Eukaryota; kingdom Metazoa; phylum Arthropoda; class Insecta; order Hemiptera; family Aphrophoridae; genus Philaenus; species Philaenus spumarius. Next base: position 45,052 of record JAGFPH010006555.1, read on the forward strand.
TTAATTTTAAAGCCCTCGTAGAGACTAGGAAATTGGTGTAAAGCAAACCGCAGTAGAAAATGGTGGAGCCAAGAAGTTCAGATTTTTTCATTTTTATACGTATTGTGTTCTACATACAATTAGATGTGCTCATTCATTTTAACATGAAGAAAAATTGCACAATGTTTTTATTCTACATTAATTATGAATTAGAACAAATTAATTCCCAAGAATGTCTGTCATATTTTTGAAAATGGTGCCTACTCAATACCTAAATCCTAAATTAAAACTAATTACGATTTAAATAGTCAAAAAAAATATATATATATAATAAATAATTGTATATTAAAATAAATATTCATTCTAATAAATAAAATGATAAATATTTATTTAAATCAATCTGTATAATAAACATTCAGCAACACTATTTTGTTAACGACAATGATGTTTACAACGTTGATCAAATACGATAAGTGACTAAAGCTCAGAAAATTTACAGGCTTATAGAGTTGTTCCAAAAATAAATGCAATTGCACCCTTACCATTGTTGACCATTATTCCAAATTCTTCTAAAAGGAAGTTAATATTTGTTGGATACGTTTTTTCCCCTCCTTCCGCCATCATTACCAAAATACTTCCACCATTGTCTAAATACTTTTTAATAACATTGAATTCACTCTCTGTAAACTTTTCCTTGGGAGCAGCCAGAATGAATATGTTGACACCATTGAGCACTTCGTTAGTAATTTCATCTTTATTTCTAAAAATTAAACATGTCTTACTAAAATTATTTCAAACAATAATTTAAAGAATATGTACTTATAAGTTATTATTTTTTTTAAACTAAATAGAACTGAGAGTACTTCAAAGTATATTTTCTACTCCAAAAATTTTACACTGTTTCCAATTTTACTGATTCGGAAAGTTACAGAATACTCATTAAGTTGCAACAACTTTCTTGATTTTAATATTCATTTAATCACTGAAGGATTTTCCTATTAAAAGTGTGCCAGATATCTCGGGTAATGTCCTCCACATATTACCCAACTTGAAAACATACGCCGAGCCTTCTACTCTACTGGGAAGATTATTGCTAAGTGTTGACAGCAACATGAGTCATACCCAGCGACCAAGGAATACAACAGACGGGCAAAGCCCATGCACAAAGCATTAAGGGAGTTGAAGCCGATCCCCCAACACCGGATTCTCTGTCCGCGACCGTCACACATTTTAATTCGCCGCGTCTCATTAACACCGTTTGAACACGCACTCAGTGTTGAGATAAAATTCTGCAATTTTTAAATATTGCATAAAACACTATGACCGTGCTGGCGGTATCAAACAAAAATAGAAAAATATATTTTATGTCGTGGGAAAAAATATAAAACAAAGAAAGTCAACGTTGTGTTTAGACATATGACATGAAATTTAGGCATAGGGAGAAAGTTTTGTATTTTTTAGGCAGGTGATTTGTCAAAGCATAAAAGTTGCTGGAAATCAACCAAAAATGAAAAAATATTCTTTACATTTCTTTGTAAAATGCTTAGTTTAGCATGTAGGCTGTGGAATAGTGGCGAGTGGTTTGATTGTTTTGTGAAAATTCGCTAAATAGACAAAATTGCTAATTTAGAAGAAATCTAAGAAAATTAAAAATATAATTCCAATCATACTAATAATTAATTACTAACCATACTAATTATTTACTGAAATACTATAAAAACTAGTCTGAAAACCTATAAAAACCTTTTTTTCTTATAATTCGTTCATTTAAAAAACCCACAACCTCTATCTTACGCAGACTCTATCAGATGCTCGGAAGTAGTGGAGTCAGGCGTTTTCATCCCCACCACTCATAGGTCCCTCGGCTTCAAGCCTTGCACGACATTGCCTGTCTATGGTATTCCTTGGTCGCTGGTGATACCAATTTAGTTATGACAAAATTTGGTGTTTTGTTAGGCATTTAAAATATTACCAAGAACTTTTTTTATTATTTATTTATTAGCCTAATTTCATTTGAAGTTTACAAAAAAAAAAAACAAGAAAATATTTCATATTTATAGCCAATATCTAAAAAACATAAATATCTCTAAAAAATAGTAAATTAAATTTAAAATAATATAATAAATACATTGTCCTTTACATATACATTAAAAATGGCATTAATAACACCTTTATATGCTACAACTACCAATCAAAACTCGCAAAAGCTACGCAAAGATTTTGGAGAAAGTGGTAACATGTGATCGGGTTATTTACTTATGACCATGCATTAGAAAATCCTCACAGTTTACCAAGACATAAGAAAGCTCAAATTACCAAATCAAAATTTAAAGCAATGTAAATTGGCTACCAGAAAGTCAAACTGGTATTATAAATCCAGAACAACTAACATTGTGATTTTCCAGCTGCCTTTCAGTTTCCTTTGCAAAATTTTGTAGTGCTCATTTAATTTGAAATATTCATTCTTTGACAAGTTGAACAGGACAGTATTGCTGGTATTCCTTTCATGAAAGTCCTGAAAAACATACAAAACATATAGCACCTGTTGAAAAATATAACCAGTAGGTTTTATTTGGTGATTTTTAAGAATTTATAAAAACTAAATAAAAAATAAAATACGTATAAATAACATTTTACTAGGGGCTCTGCCCCTGGACGCTCCGCGTCCCAACCCCGGCTTGGCCTTCGGCCTCAGATGGCTGCTTCGCTTCGCTCGCAGGTGGAAAATTCGATAAAGAATCTCGTTAATCTTTTGCTCGTTTGTACATAGGTGACCGAGCATAAATTAGCTGTTTTATTTGGCAGCTGACTCAAACTCATTAAACATTATCTCCATAAGATTAACATGGGAAATTTGAAGGATTGTATACCGGGGCTCCTTCTCGGGTGAATAGCGGCTGAACGGATGATAATATATAAGA
>JAGFPH010006555.1:48051-67660 GCA_018207615.1 Philaenus spumarius
GGGCGATTGGAAATAGGTTTTGACCAAATTCTTTTAATATATATAGATTATGGTTTCATCTAAATTGACTTCATGTTTATTTTATTTTGCACAGTTTCGATCGAAACACTTAAAAACTATTAACTCTTTTTCGAACCAAAGATAGTGTGTGTGGTATGGATTTATTATTTCAAAATCAAATCAATTTTATTGTACTGTGAAAAATGAAACACAGTATAAATGAAATAAATTAGTATGGTGTTTATCTGATCTGTCAACGCAATTTCCTCAGATACAGTTTGCCACAGAAGCCCGAAATTATTTTAAACCCATTGAGGGTGGAATGAGACATAATTATAGCATATTAATAACTATCATATTAACACCAAAACACTATACAACAGGTAAAATACGTTACACAACGCGCAGGACTAGTACACTTGGCGCACGTGCTCTGGCGCAAGAGTTGTAGGCTCTATTCCGGCAGGCAGATTAGAGACACGAGTTTCAACTAAATGTTTATGGCCAGCTCAGTCACCAGCTGATTTATCACTCATAGATTTTTTCCTATATAGATGTTGCATGTCCATAAGACAGTCCCTACACTATTCTAAAATTGCAAAAGATGCAAAACTGTCTTGATGCAAAATCACAGAAACAATAAGAATAGTCTTTAAGAAAATGACTCTGCATATTCACTTTGTGTAAATTCCACAATTTTAGTGTGGCCAAGAACCAAAAGTTAAAAAGATCAATCAAAGTGGGTTTCTATGTCTAAATAAGCTATCAATCTGAATAAGATTTACATATTTATTAAAATCCAATGCAACATTTTAACGTGACCACAACTACACAATTTTTATTCATCTAAATTATCAAATATTTTAATCTCACTTTTATTACAAGTACTCAATTGTTCTGTCGTTACTAATTGTTAAACACTAATAATTTCTGTAGCAACTTAAGAGTTCTGAATAATCTTACATTGGATGCTTCAGCTGTCACAATTAATTGGCAAGCTTTAATGTATTAAAAAGACAATTTTAAGACAACTTGTCACAATCTTTGCATATTCTAAAAAGTACTTCCGGTTCTGCCTGCATGGCAGTTGGATCAGTTTAGAATGCTGGTGGAATCATTGCAACTAGGCTATTTTATAAAATTATAAATTTTTGTCGTAGAGTGCAGAATGTCGCAAAGTTTGAAAGTACTTGTCCAATCTGCTTGTATAGATTTCGACTTAGTTAAGCTACTGGATTTACTTCCACTATACACACTGCTGGACCGTCTTCATTAGTCTTACTCATATAAAAATTAAGACGATAAGAAAAATTCACTCTTATAAAAGAAAACTACAAATTGAATGTAGAGGCAAACTATATTCTAATTTGAAAAGATTTTTTGTAATCCGATTGAGATCTCGAGTTTTACTGGACCGATATACACGCAGTTGGTACCAAATTAAAGGTAATTCTCAGTATATTTGCCCATTTTTCTTGGATTTCATCAATTACCCCACTAAATTTTCTAAAAACGGAAATTAAAATCTCTTACGGCAATTTAACAAGGGGTAAAATTTTAAGCCTATTCCGAGTGATATCTGGAGTGCTATTGGACCGATTGACATGCGGTTTGTGTTAAATGAAAGGTAATTAACTCTATATTTGTAATAAGGGGTAATTAATTACCTTATTTTTATCCGTCAAGCACTCTAAAATATATCCTGTCTGGATTACCGGTTTCGGTGGTTCATGCCACCATCATCAGATCAACCTCAAAAATGATTCATTCCACTGTTGTGGAACACGTAGTAATAAACTATACACAATTAACACAAAACATTAAAAAACACAAACACTTGAACAAATTTAAATATATACACTGAAAAAACAACTTTACACATCACATTAAGACTGCTCTACACATGTCATTTCATGGAGGGCATGAGTACAACTGTGGTCTTGTGCAATCTTATATATGAGATAAGGATGTCCAATCATGATGGTATTGAGTCAACAATTTTATCTCAGGTTGATGGCTGTGTTAAATAATTCATTAGATGAATAATGCAGTTTATCATTTAACATATTTACTGGATCATATTTTGATGCACTATATATTTCAAATTCCTCTAGGGATGACAGCAAACGGCCCTTTCTGCATGTATGAAGAATTTTCAGGTTATTATGAACATTGACGTATTTGTGGTCAAAATCAATGAGGTGTTTGGCAAAACTGGATCTCTGTTCAAATAGCGTGGGTCTAGGTAGGTGTTCTTTAAACCGTTTGGTGAAAGATCGTCCAGTTTGACCGATATAAAATTTAGAGCAATCACTAAACGTAATCTTATATACACCTGACGTGTTCGTTCTATCAAAAGATGGATTATTATTCTTTGGCTTCAAAAAGTTGACGAGGTTATTTGTGGTTCTATATGCCGGGATGATATTATATTTTCTCAATTCTTTCTTTAAACTAAATTCAAGTTTCCTGTTAAACTCAATGGGTATATAAGTTAGTTTCTTTCTTGGTTCATTGGGTAGTTCTTTTGCGCTATTTATTTTTCTTTTGTGTTTTTTAATTAGTCTGTCGACTAATCCTCGTTCATAACCGTTTACCGACGCTATGTGTTTTATTATGTTATATTCCCTTTGGAAATCACTATTATTCAGAGGCAAACTGAGTAATCGATGGACGAGACTGTTGAAGGCAGCCAACTTATGGTTCATCGGATGATTTGAAGAAGCATGAATAGTTTGGTCCGTTACAGTAGGCTTTCTGTATATGCTAAATGTGTGAAATCCGTCTTTCTTGCCTATTGATATATCCAAAAAGTTAATGCTGTCGTTTACTTCATTTTCAAGGGTGAAATTCAACTTGGGATTAATACTGTTTAGATAATTTTTCATTAAATTCAACTGCCTAGCAGTACCATCAAACAAGCACAGGGTGTCGTCAACATATCTGCAGTAATAGATCAATTTATCTCTATATTTATTATTGTCTGAGAAAATATGAGTTACTTCAAAATGGTTAAGATATATATCAGCTAAAACACTCGAAAGAGGGGAACCCATAGCAAGTCTGTCTTCTTGGAAGTAATAACTACCATTGAAACAGAAATAATTCTGTTCCAAAACTAAGTTCAACAATGTTATGAGTTCATTTATTGCATCGGGGTTAAGTGTAGAATTTTGTTTGAGGTTATTTTCCAAAATATTAATTGTTTCTTTTACAGGTACATTTGTGTATAAATCAACGATGTCAAAGGACGCTAATATGTTATTCCGTTTTATTTCCGTATTCTTAACGTTATCAACGACTTCGAAACTATTTTTCAGGCTGTAATTATTTGCAAACTTTGTTTCTCTTCTATATTTGCTCATTTGCCTTAAAATTTTACTATTCCTTCATTTAATATTTTAAATATGGAATTTACTGGATTGTTTTTACTGATCAACTGAATAGCACTGATCAGCTGATTATAACAGCACACGTTTTATTATCATCTGGAGTTCTATTGGACAGATATAATAGCACAGATCAGCTGATTATAACAGCACGACATGTTTTATTATCATAACATGGTTTGTTTATGTTGTAATTTACTTTATTGAAGTAGGTTATGTTTAATTTTGCTTTTGCAGTAATGAAATGGGATAACTACCCTTCAAATTAAATAATAATTAAAATGGGATAGCTACCCATATAAAATTGCATTATCATTAAACACCTATAAGTTTTATACGCGCTCTACCACCCCTGCCCTGATCATAAGAATCTAATTTTAACCACAAGTCACTTCAAAATTATTTTTTCAATACACTCACTAAATTGTTTTTGTTAGTTTAATCTAAGTGTTTTTTAGATTAGATTAGATTATATTGGGGTGGATTCCTCCTTGCACATCAACCTTTGGTTTATTGTGCACCCTGTGTAACGAGCCTAGCACGTTAGAAGCCTGTATACCTTGTGAGGTCCAGGATTTTCTCCACCAAGTATGTGTCTTCTTCGTCTCCTGGTTGCTGGATTCTAAAGAGCCACAGAAAGGTTCTGGACCAATGAAGGGCTTTTTAGCTCCTATTCTAGCAAGTCTATCTGCTGCCTCATTGCCCTTAATACCTACATGACCAGGCACCCATTTAAGAGTAACTTCATTGAGTCTAGCCATGTCATTCACTGATTTAAAACAGTCCCAAACTAGCCTTGATTCAAAGGCGAATGATTCAAGTGCCTTTAAGGCTGCTTGGCTATCAGAAAGGATATCAATCCTAGCTCCCTTAATCCCTCTTTTTAGGATATCACGGGCGCAGAGATCTATCGCAACGACCTCCGCTTGAAAGATTGATGGTAAGGCTCCCATAGCCCTAGATAAACTGCACCTAGGACCATAGACTCCTGCACCAACTCGGCTGGCCATTTTGGAGCCATCCGTATACCATTCTTGTATGTGTCCATGTCCAGCACTACCTGCCTCCTGCAGACCATCTATCTTCACTGTGAAGGAGTGGTCGAAATTAAGTGTCCTTCTCATCACATCAGACACCATAAGGTCCACCTTGAGCCCATGAAGCTCTTGCAATATGGTCAGGTGACCTACCAGATCTCCTGGTTTATAGTTATGGGTCCCCATCATCGCCAGGGCAGATCGCAACGCAACTCCCCGCACATAAATGTGCAGAGGAGGCAGATCGAGAAGTACCTCCGTAGCTGATTTGGGACAAGAGCGCATGGCTCCACAAATCCCTAGGCACGCTAGCCTTTGTAGTTTTTGCAGCCTGTTTTTGGCACCAGTCTGTTTGACCTTATGCCACCATACCAAGGCCGCATATGTGATAATTGGCCTAATAATGGCAGTGTATGACCATGCAGCCATTTTGGGGGTAATGCCCCATGTTTTACCATAGAGCTGATTACTAGCCCAAATAGCCCTGGTAGCTTTTTTTAGAACTGCTTCCAACTGAGCATTCCAGAGAAGCCCTCGATCAAGAATTAATCCAAGATACTTAGCCTCCCCCGAAAGCTCCAGTCGGACCCCATTGATAGAGGGGAGTTCTATCATCAGTTTCTTTCTTCTGGTGAAGGGGATAAGTACAGTTTTGGCCGGGTTGATACTTAGGCCCTGCCCCTGATACCAGTTCCAGACCAGATCCAGAGCCTTTTGCATGAGCTCTGATATAGTATCCTCATGTTTACCACGGATTACTATCACAAGATCATCAGCATAGCCAATATCCTCAAAGCCCTTGATAGCCAATTTGACCAACAGTTCATCAATTACTAAAGACCACAAGAGAGGAGAAATAACACCTCCCTGTGGACAGCCTCTTACGGACCGTGTTACTAAAGAGTCATCTTCATTTTTTACAAAGATTCTTCTTTGAGCAAGCATGGAGCAGATCCAGTTAGCTGCTCTGGGTTCCACCCCTTTAGAGAGCCCTTTTAATGGACGAGAACACCTAAGGGCATGTTCAACCTTACCCACAAGCTCATGAAGTGCAGTAATAGTTGATTTACCAACTTGGTATGCATGTTGGCTACTATGCAGTGGTTTAACACTCAAGTGAGTACTCCTAATGTGCTGATCCAGCACCTTCTCAAACGTTTTTAAGAGAAACGAAGATAGGCTAATTGGTCTAAAGGATCTAGGCAAGTCCATAGCCCTCTGGCCACCCTTCGGGATGAAGGCTCTACACCATCTCTGGCGTTGCTCTTCCCTGGCCCAGTTTTTTACTGCGCTCTTGGCCATGCTATGGCTAATGCAGCACATTGGTTCTGGCCCCGTGAATTGGATAGCTACCCATATAAAATTGCATTACCATTAAACACCTATAAGTTTTATACAAGCTCTACCACCCCTGCCCTGATCATAAAAATCTTATTTTAACCACAAGTCACTTCAAAATTATTTTTTCAATACACTCACTAAATTGTGTTTGTTAATTTAATCTAAGTGTGTATTTATATACTAAAATCAAGCAATAGAGAAGTATACCTAGAATTGTTTTTATTATCATCCCTAGATCTCCACGCAGACAGTTAAAGGTGAATGTAATCACATTCCAATAAAATTGTTTTAGAGTCTCCTTCATTTTGGGATCTGCACCAATGGTTTTTGTTTCTGGTGATGTTTCTGAAAATCATTTTTTAACTCTATCCCGATTTTTGTCAAAAAAACTAAAACACTTCAATACAATCGTTAGTTGTAAGTAAATTTTTATTCAGATTTTGTAGGACGTATAGCCTACTGTTGAATACCGTCATTTGAATAACAAAGTTTTGAATAAGTGATAGAATTGCCGTCAAGTTCTTTAACTTTAAAACCCTTGGCTAGTTATTATACATCTCCCAACCAACATAATCAAGAGGAGAATAAAATACTGTCTAGAGATCCTGATATTTAAAAAGAACAAACAATTTTAATTATGATTTCAGGTTTAGCTTATATTTGTGCATGCATCCAAAATTTGGATCTCGTTAAACCTTACTTTATAATATTGTGTTATTGTGTGGACAGCTTATTTGAAACCGATGGTAAAGAATGCTAAGATTTGTATTCCTTTTAAATGCTTTGAGGTTCGACAACTCATGTGACGTGAAAAAAAGACCAAAGAAGATGCTGGTGCTGCCATTGCACTAATATTTGAACAATTTACTGGACAATTTTAAAGAATGCTAGTCTGGAATAATAAGTGTACGTAGGAGAAATATTGGTAGCCTTTAGAGGTCGCTGTTGGTATTGTTGATAACATGCCAAAACAAAAACGGCAAGGTACCTTATTGAAGAAAATGGCAACTACTGATAGACGTAACATTATGGGGATTCAAGCAACCTGTGCTAAGTATGTTAAACGTGCTAAGTGTGTTAAATTCGAGAAAATCGTTTGACAGAAGTGTGCTATTTAGAGTCGATAGCACACTCGACTTCAGCACAATCAGGGGTCTAATAAACCAGTGTTAACACGTAAAACTCTTGGGAAAGGTAATTTGAGGTTTTCATCTTGAATCTTACTTTTGGCATAACACTTTAGCGCATTAGCACAATGGGCCCTTCACTCAACAATCAAATAGCAGTTTATCATGATAACACATTAAGCATTTAGCAAAGATGGCATGAATCCCAATATTATCTTTATAACGCATAAATTTACACAGGAAAACCTGATACAGTTGCACTCTAAGCAAACAAGAACTTACAACAGCTGAATAAACCAACTCAATCAGTTTTCAGACTTGTGAAGCTGATACAAGGAAATAACCGGAATGTATTGGGGACAATTGGTTTACAAGAACTAAAAGACAGAGGTCTAACCTACATTATGACTATGAAATGAACAAAGTTGAAATCCTCAAACAATTCCACCCAAACACAAGCCATGAAGTGAATTCATAAATTTATCAAAGACAATACTCTCTTGTCTTTTGTTCCAAAAATGAGAAAAACAGTAATTGTGGTGCAATTATGAAGGTAATGATTACTTGGAAATTGGGAAACTAGAGATAAATAGCTTTGTATAATCATACCAAAGGTGGGTTGACAGCCTTGATACAAAAATTGACACTGCTCGTCAAGCTGAAGGACTAGAAGATGGCCCAAGATCATTTATCATAACTGTTGCAGTATCTGTAGCCAACGCCTTTGTACGTCATCATCCATACACCTCACCCAATAGACATATTCTTAGTTCTATATGAATTGGCAACAATATATTGGAAGATGCGGTAAAAATATGTCATCCGAATAAAACCTAGCGTTAGTAATCGTGGCGGTTCCCTTGTACTATAAAAACTGACTGAAGAGAGAGACAAGAGTCTGTCAGCAAGTCACTTCACGCATCTTCAGAGATGAGACTGAGCTACATATTTTGTGAATGGAGAACTGAATTTTGAATATTTAAAAATTATGTTGTTCTATTAAGCTATTATTTTATGAATTGCTAAATGATTTTAAAGAATTAAATATGATAACACAAATAAAGATTTCAATAAACTTACCAAATACAGAAAGTTTTAAAATCTGTTTTATTAAGTTTTAGAGTAAAGTTACGAAAATACAATAGAACCTCGTTTATCCGGAATAAAGGGGGCGGCGATGTTTCGGATAATCGATTTTTCTGGTTAACCAATGCTTATATAATTTGGATTCCGAGTACAATTAAACGACAGTACAAAGAAATAAGTGTTCTTAATAATCAAACTACTGTATAATAATCAGATATTGCAGGCTAAAAATTTCAGTACTGTACATACGACAGCTCAGTACGCTTTTGAAATTAATTGTCAGTGAAAGACACTAAAAAATTTTATTTACGCACTAATTTACACTTTAAAACACACTATCTACAGTAGGCCTTACACATAGGCGTAACCAGGGGGGAGGGGGTTTTGGGGGTTATAACCCCCCCATTGAAAAAATATTTCGGACTTTGTTTATATTAAAATACTTACCTTGTTTTCAACACCTATGCAAATGTTAAGCTACAATAAATTATCAATATATTGCTGACGTTATCTTTGATTGAATTAATTGGGCACTGACACTTTATTTTATATAGATGCAGTGTAGTGTATCAAAGTACAGTGTTCTAAAGGCAGCACACGGCGTTTTCCGCCACAGATTATTTGCCGTCGCTGTCATATTAACAGTGGTGCGTAGGAGAGTATTTTAGAGCATACACATTCGTCGGAAAAATAAACGATCTGTTTATTTGCCGCTGACGGTATCTGTGGAGCCGCTCGCTGCCACTACAATCGATGGATTTTCCATCGTCTCCGCCGAAGCAGTGGCGAATGTGACCAAATGCACGCCAATTTTCCTCATTTTAGTATTTTTTTCGTAGAATACTACACTTCAGCCGCGTGTGCAGTTCGTCAAATGACGAAACCGACTTTCTTAAATAATTGAAAAATGTTTCTTCTAGTTCCTCAAATCAAGAAACACAGTGTAGAAAGTTCCAAAATCTTTCCTTCTTTTATTTATTGATTGGATGAACCCAAATATGTATATTTTTTGCTTCCTTTTCAATCGGCGACGGAATAACAATAAAGCGAGAGTTGCCCTCTCGCTTGGTATGAGTTGTTCATACCAATAAAACATTAAAAGAAATAATATATTACATAACACAGTTCGTGATTGATGAACTAGACACTTCAGTTTAATGAATCCCAATGAGAATTTTAGAAGGCGCGGCGTCGGAAATTTTACCGCGTGCACACTTTAAATTTTATGACAATCCGCAGCCGACAAAAAAACGCCGAGTGTGTTCCGGTCCTATGGGGTTAGAGGCAGCGTAAATATTTGACGTGGGATGAGTCATGGTTGCTATTCTAAGTTATTCTAAAATGAGCCTAAATCACAATTATTATTTGAAGTCGAAAAGTATACATATACCTATATCATTTTAAAGTACTTTTGGGAAGCCTAAAACGTGTTATTTTGCATCTTAATTTTTAAAAATTGTCATGCAAACCCCCCCGGTTGTTGTATTGTTGTAACCCCCTCCATATGGTCATCCTGGTTACGCCTATGGCCTAACATGAAAATACTAACAATAATTGCTAATAAGACGCTAAATAAAAATTAATTTGCAAAACTCAAAACAACACTGCCGCGAAACGCATCAAACTAAAGCTGTAAAGAGCGGAAATGTAGAATATTAAGGGGTTTGGAATTGGGCGGGAGGGGGAGGGTAGGCAGACAGTGAATAGTGAAAGTGGCATGGCGTGTGACTCACCCTAGTAACAGTGCCTCCATCCCGTACTATGCGATTTTTCTCATACTAGTGTTAATTGATTTAGAGATTATTTTTATTATTTTTTTACACGAAAATCGTTGCGGTTAACCTGAGTTCCGGTTAAGTAAACCCCGGATAATCGGGGTCTTACTGTACAAGTAAAGTTTGAATGGTGAGCATTTTACCCAAGTTAAAGAAACTCTAATCTAATACTAAAGTCACAAGACTATTTTCCATAAGTATTCACTTTTGAACTGAATAGTAGTATATTAATCATTAGGCAAATAACCATCTAGTTAGTGTAATAAATGAATGTCTAAATACCTATGTCAATAAATGTTTCTTTGTTCTTTAACAAATAATGGCAAAGTCAAAAATATTTGATTTTATCAATTAATAATATTCGGAATGGCGAAAACAAATAATAATAAATAATGACAACTCATTGATCCTAACTTAAGCACCTCACATCCTGATCAACTACTGTAACATCTACTAATTCCAGTTTAATATAATAAATGTTACACCTTGCCAATAAACTTGGTCAGGTTTTACAACACATTAGGCCTATGTAATTAAAAATCAAATTTTTTTTATTAAAAAATACTAACACATAAGCAGTTTTTGGGGGGGGGGGGGGGAATAGGTGGGAAATAGCTTTTAATAAGAAAGAAACACAAAAAATATTCAATTCTTTTTATAACCCCTTTCATTACCTCCAAAGTATTACTTCTGACATGTACACGTTACATAGTGTTTAGTAGGCCTAGTTGAGAATTAAATAAATGGCTAAACTACAGTGTTCATCCTCTTACCTACAATGCCAACCAAAATTAATAAAACCTGAACCTAAACTAACTTACAGTTACGACATAGTACGTTTTCAGTATGTAAACATATTATTTACATTTGGTACCACTATCTACAAATATTTGGGAATATAATTAGCATGGCAAACTTTTAAAATGCCACTACTTGTTGAAATGTTATCAGATGAAGACTTTTTTAGAAAAGTAAGTGCTATCAACTTATATTTATGTTAAAGCAATGAATACTTAACACTTATAAGAAGCGAAACCGTAGTGCTTTTCAGGGCGACGCTTTTAAGTCACTGAGATATTCTACTTCACTGAGACGAAAACAGGTTTTACTAGCGTCAACGCGGTGGACTGTACTTCTTTCCCAGACTCGGATTGTACATTTCTCCCCAACTTTTACTTTGGAACGTTGGGATTGGCTGGTTGGGGATGAAAGAGAAAGTTTTTTGTGTGTGTTGGCGAGAGAGACAGATATATTCACCGAACGGCAGCCTGCAAAAAGACTGGTGGCGCTCGGATGAAATCTCAGCAAACTACCAACTAGTATTCCCATTTAGTGCATAAGGTTTCGCTTCTTATAATGTTAAGTATTCATTGGTTAAAGTGACTAGGGACTGTAAGTTAGTTTAGTTCAGGATTTCTTAGGTTTGCAACCCAGCTATGTAATAAAAGATGAAGTTGTAGTTCTGTATTCTAAAATTTCACATAGGCCTACTAACTGTTAAGTAAATCCTTCGTTTTAAAAGAAGATATTATAATAGCCCTAATGATTGAACTTAGTCAAAAGACTGAAAACAATATTTAGATTATGGTTTAGTATAGTATTTTATAGAGGCATGATGGTTTAATACCATACCTATTTTAACATAACATTAATTCAGGAAAAGAAATATTAACTATATTAGTCTAAACTGAGTGCAAACTAAATATTAGTTTAAATTACAAATAAAGAAACAATACTCTAACTTACATCAACAGGAGCCATATTGTTTGTTTACATTATGCAATAGTTACTGTTGCCATAGTAACGATAATTTTAGAGTTTGTTCAAGACCATCTACAATGGTAGATGGTCTCAAGGTCTCTAAGATGGTCTTGGTTTGTTATAACAAGTACATAGATTTAATTCTGAAAGTTAAAAGCCTTGATTATACATACAGATATCCCACCTTATGGACTATACGGTGAGAGTACAGTGACTTGATAAAGACAGTGTGGCCAACGAGCGCTGGCCGCCATATTGTTTCCAACTCAACACGGGTTTATATTAGCGTAGGGACGATTTTTCGCATTTAACTCCAATTTCCGCTTCAAAATTGTTCTTATGCAATTGGATTAATACATTGTCACAAAAATTGTCAAGCATAAACCATTTTTTTCGATACATTTTCCTCACTAAATGAATTAATACAGAAAATACCGGCTGGCACTTTTTTACTACTCGTGCACATTATCATTTAAACATCTATATAATCTATTAAATTTAGTGAAGTATATACTATTATTATTTTTCTTCATAAGAAAAGTACAAGCAACACTTCTGTGTAGTTGAATTTGTAACAATTATAAACACTAATTTGAGTAGTTTGGTACAAATGGAACAAAACTACTATGATACATTTAGCCCATTGAAATGGCAAAAGATGGCCCTTTCAAAAATACCTAAAGTTTTTAAATTATAAATCCAAAATTAGAAAATGTAAAAAATCTGTTTTAAAAGAAACAATTAAAAAAATATTTTTTTCCAAAATTACATTTTTATGAGAAAAATATTAAATTTCGGCAAAATTCAAAAGTTTACGTATTTAAAAAATGTATGAATAGGCTACTTCAAAATGCAAAATTACGGTTTCTAAACTATATTATAAGGGATAGGCCTACATATATTTATGCTACCCAAAAATAACTTCAAGTCTAATTTGGTGCGTTGTTTTATACCTACACATTTTGTATTCTAAAAACTAGTAGGCCTATAGTTTTTCCACGAGTAAAAAGTTCATAAAAACACAAAATATGTTTCCGACAAGGCATAAAATAAAGCCTAATACATTCTAAATAGACCTACACAAAAATATAGTAAACACATTATTTAGTAAGTAGGCTACCGTATAGAAAAGAAAAAATATGGCGAGTAGGCGTATTGTAAAATATATCTTAAAAGGTTAAAACAAACAAAATATGTTCCAAAAAGGCATACAACGAAGCCTAATTTATTATAAACAAAAAAATATTAGGACTACCACATTATTTTGTAAGTAGGCTATTACAGAAAGAATTAGGTAGGCCTAGTTATAGTTTTCACGCACTCAAGCAATTAATAATAGGCTACAGTGACAAGAGATAAAAGTAGACTATAATGTAATAAAATAAACCAAGTACCAAATAAATCTGAAGAATCTCCTGAGTACAATGATATATAATATATTTTAATTATTGCTAAAATAGTAGGCTCCAGGTAGGCTACTCTTTGCCAGAAAGAAGGTTAATGGGAGGAGTGAAAATAATAAATACAATCATATACAATGAAAAATAATTGCGTACAAACTTTATTTTAGGTTTACATCACTATTTACATTTTGTCATCTTAATACTTGTACTTAATACTGTCAAAACCACTAAAAGGGCCAGTTATCTATAGACTGTAATTTCAGTTTTCACTAAGTTAACACTAAATTACAACTGAACTATTTAATAAACTTAATAATTAAATCATAAACTAGGAAAAACCATACAAAAAAGCAAGAAAAACAATGAAATAACAGCAGTAATATCACGAAAAGAACTAATTCCTATTTAAATAGCATTACAGTAAGCAGAAAAATGGAAACAATATGGCGCAGCCAATAGAAAACAAGACGTCCGTTGACCACACTGTCTCTATCTAGTCACTGTATTGTGCTTCATAATGTGCTGCCCTCTAGCGTTCTAAATCTAAAGGAGCATTGCTTTTAACGAAAAGAGAGAGAGTAAATCGAGATAGAACTGACCTTGGAGCTTGAAGGTACAACAGGCTACATCTACAGGAAGTAATCTTCCTGTAAGAAGTGGGGGAGGGGGAGTGTGAGGTCAGTTCAGTTTGTTTATTCTTAAAACTGAAAGCATTACATCTCTCCTTCGAAACCCAAACAACATTTTATCATGTCTATTTAAATTCTAAATACTGTATGTATCTGAGGAAAAATTGAATGTAGCATGCATTTATGTATTTTGGTAGAACTAACTTTAACAAAATTCATAATACCTACCTAATTATGTTTTAATGTAACATTTGTAATTTACAAATTCAAAGACAATACAGTTATGAATACCCGTTATAACAATAATATTTCGAACGCATTAAATTTTAAATTAGGTATTAAACATAAGTTCAGTAAGAAAAGTTTTCCTTACCTATTTAATTTCACAAACATATAAATTAAAATAAATATAATTGATAGTAAAATATTTTTTTGTGATTAAAAGTTGCTAAGACTATCCTTTCCGATTGACCGATAATATCTATCAGATTACCAATATTCGTAATTTACTAGGGGAGACCCCTGCGTGCTCCGCACGCCAACCCCCGTTGGAACCTTCTAAAAACATGTTATGTTTTATTTATAATAAAGGTGTAGGAGGATTAATAAAACCTCTAAACTAAGATGGTAAATCATGTTAAATGTTCAAATCAAATTATTTCGTATATTTTATAACAACAGTTATAATAAAGTTTAAAAGAACCAGTATGTCTCAGGTGTACACTTAATCAAAAACCTAACCAAAAAGTTACTCACTATCAATTACCGTATATTATTAATAAATAGGTCTACTATATGTCTTATTTAATTTTAATTAGGATGTAACATATTTTTTCTTATTTTTTAATTCCTTAACGTAAGTTTTTATTGGTTTGTGTGTGTTGAAACATGTGTTGGTTCAGTATAGGCCTAACTTAAAATATGATTTTGTACTAAAAGCTGGACATCCGAATCAATTATATTATCTATTATTTAAAAATCATTATTTGCTTCCACGAAAGCAGCTGGATTAGTTTGATTCTTATTATAAACAGCTGTTTTGTATAGAAATGTTTTTAAATTCGTTCCATGTTAATCTTGTGGGTAAAACCCGACCTTTGAGATTAGCTCACGCCATTAAGGATAAGAATTTTTTACATCTAAAACCTTATTGCAAAACTTCGAAATGAGACGAATTTTTTGACAATTCAAACATTAAATTTGGTCTAGAAATAAGGGAGGAGTTGTGTTCACAAAAATCTGCTTCACGTATTATATATAAACATAGGCACTCTTAGCTTACCTAATGCAGTTATTAGGACATTATTAATAATTAAAATTTCTTAACATGAAACAAAATTTTAATTTCTTTTATTTCTATTACAAATTTGTTGTTTAATGATCATTATATTAATTCGTAAACATGGAAATTTGTAGTACCTTTTTTTAGTATTTTTTATAAAAGGAGAGTAATGAAGTTTTTAAATCATTCGAAAGGTACAGAAAACAAAACTTGTGTTATTGCCTAAGACAATTAAATTAATAAACTAGGTCTAACCTAAAATTGTATTTCTAAGTTGATTATCCGAATCAGCTGATTTATTTGTTATTTTATGTAGTTGGTTGCTATGGCAATGAAAATATAAATTATATTTTTGTAGGCCATGGGTTATATTTTTACTTTCACCATCCTATACGTAGTATATATGGAGAAAGTATTGTTTTCGTCCAAATTTTAAAATTTGAGTTTTTAGTGGAACCATCTGCTTTGGTGATCCCTGAACCCCCAAAAAATGTTTAGTGGAATTATCTGTGTTGGTGCTCCCTGAACCCAAAAATATTTTTAGTGGAATTATTTGTTTTGGTGCTCCCTGAACCCGAAAAGTGTTTTTTTGGTGGTGTCTGTCCATGTGTCTGTAAGGACGTGTACAGAGCTGGAGACCATACCAACGGTCCGATTTTGATGAAATTTGGTATGCAGATGTAGTTCTGGAATATCTCCAGGCATTTTTTCATTTTTTCAAATTTTTTATTTTTAAGGGGTTTTACCAATGTCCAAAAATGGCCAAAAAACGAGAAAATTCTAAATTTCTCAAAAACGGCTCTAACGATTTTGATAAAAATTGGCTTATTTGTAGCCCTTAATGTATCCTACCATATGCAAAAAACCGCATCTTTCTAAAATTTCTCGTTTAGGTAATAATAATAATAATAATAACTGATTTTTTGGGGGTTTTTGACTAAAAAGGGTGTTGTTTTTCAAAAAATGTCAAAACCTTTTTTCGTGCATCTATACAGGCCTAATTGACATGTTTGGTGCAAATTAGTTCGAAATCGATCGAATAGTTTAAATAATAACAATAATATAAAATCAGTAATTTTTGGAAAATGATAAAAATATATTGTTAGAGACTTATACTATAAACATTATCCAAATTTTGAAAAAATCTGATAAAACTCTGTAGCAAAAAAAAAATGTTTAGTGTTTTTTGTGTGATTTCTAATATTTGCTGACTAATTTGTATTGGGCAACTTCAGATTTGTGTTCAAAACACCAAAAAGATAAAGAGTAAGCCATACAACATAAAAAGAACTACACAAAAACTTTCCACTTCAAATTTTTAGTAGCAAGGAACTACTGTGTA
The DNA here is from genome assembly GCA_018207615.1 of Philaenus spumarius. Taxonomy (NCBI): domain Eukaryota; kingdom Metazoa; phylum Arthropoda; class Insecta; order Hemiptera; family Aphrophoridae; genus Philaenus; species Philaenus spumarius. The sequence goes on from JAGFPH010006555.1 coordinate 64,224, forward strand.
ATAAGTTTATTGAGTTGGTTTCATCTGAAAAGCCACAATTTCACACCAGAAGAAACTGGTATTCTAAATATATTTTAACCAGTGCCCTACAAACCAATGTTGGAGGTGAGGATAGTTAAGAACTTCTAAATGAAAATAAATATAGATCAAAAGAGTTACTCCAATTAAAGATGTTTGACTTACTCTGTCCAATTTCAAGATGGCGGCAGTTAACCCATAACATTTTCATTTTACAATTATATTTACCAAAAGTCAATATTCCATGCAAGGTAAGTATGAGTACGAAATTAGTATAATTATTGAAGAATGTTTGTTGTTAATTAGCTGAACTAATTCAACTACTGCTTACTATTAACTAGGACTTTATTATTTTTGTTGTAACTTGGAAACATTGATTTAGCTTTCTTAATTTCTATAAAACAAAACTTTTAATAATTTTACTCAATGTACAAAAAATCTATTCAACATTTACTCCTGTTATTAAAACTTGCGCGTTATTGTTTTTTAAAGCTTAATTTTGCGTGTAAACACTCCTCGCCTCTCACCTATCATAAACATTCCTTTCCCACGGAATGAAGGGACTCTATTACCAGCACTTACAAAAATCGAGAGTTTGCCGGCTATTTCATTTTTTGAACTATTGTCGGTCGCCGGTCGGTGCTATAAAAGGTAAACGTTTGGTGCAGGGGACAGGCCTAGTGGCGGCAGTGCAGTGGCACTCCTTCGTCATTCGTCCTTCAAGATCCCTTTCAAGACGAGAATGAAACGTGCTAAGTTTAAATATTTTAATAAATAGTATTAATACTAATACACATATTAATTATTGTTGTGAATGATAATGCATCTAAAATAATAGTCTAGTAACTAGGGTAGACCCCTGCGAGCTACGCATTCCAACCTAAACTTGCTCCTCTCGCACTGCGCGAAATAGTTTATAAAACCTATTTCTGTTACACGGATGATTTATTTTGTCAAGATTAAGTTAAAGTTTATTTTATAATGTTTTCAGAATGAGAAATTTAAGTTTCCTTGTACTGTATATTCACATGTGTTTAAGTATTACAAAACTACCACGCTTTCTGGGCGTTCTATCTCTAATAGTATTTATATTAGCCTACACGCAAAATAAATAAAAAGAGAAAAGAAGTAAGTTATGAACTTAGAGGCATATTTTAAGACTATTATGTTTTGTTTACATTCACACACATTAAAAAAAGTAGCCTAAACAATAAACGATAGGCCTATTATACTGCAATATGTTTCGGAACAGATATTTGTATTATAACACGGTAATTTTTTCGTTAATTGCTTTGATTTTGTTTGCTTTTATATTGTTAACCTAACCTAAACAAGCGATGTGTTGAAAAGACATCTCCCGAGGTCGGCTGTTTAGATAAGTTGATAGTAAAAAAGTATTAGGGCAAAATTAATATCTGGAAATATGTATCAATAGGTTTGTAACCTAAAACAAACAACAACAGAAAAGTGCACGATTAAATATAACGATAAAATAAAATAGATTTTTCGTAATCTTTTGATAATAATGAGGCTACATTTTCTTTCATTTAAAACAAACCGCACGAAAATCAGCCCGGTAGATCTCCAGAAATAGTTATCAATAGGGTCACCAAACGTTTAAGTCTATGCTGAATTATTATATAAGATAAGATTTATTGTTTCTAAATTTTTTTATTAGTTTAAATTGTGGCAATAGTAATGAATATTCATTTTTATGTCTCCAGTTGCAATAGTTTAACAACTAAGTTAATGTATATCTATAATATTAATAGTTAGTAATGAATAATGGATTGTGTTAATAATAATGGATTGAATAGTTAATCTAAAATTGTGTTGTTATAGGCACACTCTCCTTAAAACGAAGAACTGAACCGAAAACGAACCATTGTTAATAATTTACACTATTTCCTCCGATTTAGAACTGAACAAAATTGAATTGAACTTATTATTGAATATTCAGTTAAGGTAAGTTTTAAGGGGGCACTCCACCCTAAAAATCGTCAAAAACACATTTTTCTACCATTTTTTTTGCAGTTTCATATTCACTATGTTTTTCTGAAGAGATTGACATATAATAAGCAGGGAAAATGTTATTCTAACCCATTCAAATCTAACGATAACTAAAAGCTTGCACACAATTTTGAGTCACTAGTTCAAGGAATATAGAAAGACTTCCAGTTCAGTTTTGAATCCAAAATCATTCCGAGATATTTAACTTTATCCTGTATGTTATTACATATTAAAAGAAAGTTAAAATATTATATTTTATTTGCTTTTCATTTCATATTGATACATTAAATAGTTTTGATTTTATGAATATTATAAAATAGTAATTAGTGTTGTAAGATTTAGATATGATTTTATGAAACTATAGGCCTATTTGTTAAAATGTTGTAGGCCCCTATCTATATACATTGATATATATAAAAATAAAGATTTTACAATTTTATTTTTATTTGCTTTTTATTAAATATTGATCAGGCACGGACTAACAAAGAAATGATCTAGAAATGTTACGGTGACGGTGCGTGACAGCAGTATTCCTTCTTAGCATGATATTACACTAAATAACTGACAGTGCAGTGTTGCCAGGTCTTCCGATTTGTCGGAAGATCTTCCGATTTTTCGACAGTTGTCGGAAAAACGGATTTTTTTAGATATCTTCCGATTTTTCCTCATGCTTAAAAACATAATTAATAAGCAATTTGATAGTTGCGCTTTACAGAAATCAGTTGTGTTCAATTTTCACAATGACCTATCCCATCAAACAACTTAGTTTTTGTTTAATAGCATTGTTTGCTATGCGATTTGCTTGCTAAGTAATTAATTCATGAATAATGTTCTTCGGAAACCTAGACTCTCCTTATGTCATAGTCATATTGTTCCCGAATCTCGAGTCATAATGCAGAAGTAGAAAGTGTTAGGGGCTAAATAGTTATACATAATTGACACTATTGTTTTGTAGACTCAGTTTTAAGTATAGTGTATTTATTCTATACATTATTTTATATTACATATTATTTTCTTCCGACTTTTCCTACAATCTTCCGATTTTTTGGGGTCCAACTTCCGATTTTATTTTTTTGCACCTGGCAACACTGTGACAGTGTGACATCACGTGACGTGACGGCAGTGTGTTTTTACTTTTACTCGTGCGCAATGTATTCGTAATATATGTACAGGGCGCGCGCGCTAATCGCGGCGATCCATCTCCTGTCGGTTTTTTCAACGAACACTAACTATTCACCGTTCATATTTGGACGGGAGCATGAAAGGTTTGTCGTTTTCAGCGCACATGTGATTATTGTTTTTCAAGATATAAATTTTCCAGTGATTAAATATAAACGAATTTAATGAAAGTAATAGATTCCTTCAGAAACCAAATCATTTTTGGGATCCTCTGCATAAGGATCATTAAA
>JAGFPH010006556.1:0-10153 GCA_018207615.1 Philaenus spumarius
AAATCAGCTATTATTATTATTATTATTAGCTAAACGAGAATTTTTAGAAAGATGCGGGTTTTTGTGTATGGTAGGGCACATTAATCTAAATTAAATAAAGGCTACAAATAAGCCAAATTGTATCAAAATCGTTAGAGCCGTTTTTTTATAAAATAATAATAACTGATTTTTTGGGGGTTTTTTGACCAAAAAGGGGATTGTTTTTAAAAAAATTTCAAAACCCTTTTTCGTGCATCTATACAGGCCTAAGGGACATGTCTGGTGCAAATTTGTTTGAAATCGATCGAATAGTCTTCTCTCTAGCGTTGTATACTTTTATTAAAGTTGGAGATTAACTAATAAATATTATTATTATTATCTAGAGAGGAAACTATTTGATCGATTTCGGAAAATTTGCACCAAACACGTCAATTAGGTGTTTATAGATGCACGTAAAAAGGTTTTGAAAATTTTTGAAAAACAACCCCCTTTATGGCCAAAAAACCGCCCAAAAAATCTGTTATTATTATTATTATTAGTTAAACGAGAATTTTTAGAAAGATGCGGGTTTTTGAATATGGTAGGGCACATTAAAGGCTACAAATAAGCCAAATTTGATCAAAATTGTTAGAGCCGTTTTTTTATAAAAAAATAATAACTGATTTTTTGGGGGTGTTTTTGCCAAAAAGGGGTTTGTTTTTCAAAATTTTTAAAACCCTTTTTCGTGCATCCATACAGGCGTACTGGACATGTCTGGTGCAAATTTGGTTGAAATCGATCGAATAGTTTTCTCTCTAGCTTTGTATACATAAGACATACATACAGACATACAGACATACATACAGACATACAGACAGATATTTTGTAAAAACCACTTTTTTGGACTCAGGGGGTCCCAAAATGGATATTTCCACAAAAATGTCAACATCGATTTTTTTGCGATCACTATACTTTTCCTATACTATAGTATAGTGAGAAAGTAAAAGGGAAGACAAGGTGGTAGAAAAAACTCTTCAGTATAGTGCAAGGCAGTAGCCCCCCGAAATTTAGTATTAAAAATAAATACTAGGTTTAAAAGTGCAAATTAAATTATAAAATATACAACACAACAAAGGATCCAGCAACATATTTTACATCATTGTGCATTGCATGCATACTGATATTTAGATTTACTTGATTAAACTACAACGTCCAATAGACATGGATGCAGTAGGTTACAGCCTTAGGGTACAAACAGGGTGGAGCCGGGATGTACGCTGGTAGCCGGGATGGTAGCTTACTCGCTTACTGCTATGTAACAATCCTCCCATTGAAACATATGTGCCCTTGCACATTGGAGCCTGGCTGGTTACCTCGATGTGAGCAGGGAGCCTAGATGGTAGGAATTATAATAGTTACCCCGATTGTTTACATAGCTCTAAGCTAGGTAGAGTGGCCAGCGCATGCGAACTAGTTCCCGCCATACTGACAACAGGTGGTCTGTTCTATGCAAGCCAGCGTGCGCCTTGCCGTGTTGTGAGTGTTTTGCTGTGCCGGCTAAGTACTTTCGTGTTTTGTAACTTATTGATATTGTAAATATTGATTCATAGTTTATAGTATGGACGTAGACAAACTAATCACAGAAGTGCTACACAGAGTGGCAATATGGAATCAGGCTCATCCTGATCACCATAACCGTCACATTTTAACGAAGCTGTGGAATGAAATCGCCATCGAACTAAACGTCACACGTAAGTTCAGTTTATTGTTACTATTACCATTATGTATACAATTATCACTATACCTTTATCACACACATTATGGTTATCAGAAAAAAAAATTTCATCAAAATAATATTTAACCTTTATATTTAATTAAACTGTTAATTTATTACACCAAGGCATGATACAGTAGAATTTTTTAAGCACATAGCGTAAGCAATAACTTATTAAAGTTTATTGGTCTGAATTGCTACTCCTCGCGGTCTAGAACTTTCAAGCAGCAGCATTTCATCAGTAATCGTAACAAAAAATAATTTCATATTACAAAGAATTTAAATAAATTATTGGTCTAGCGAAATAATATAATATAATAATAATAATAAATAAATAATAAATAATATAATATTAATATCCGAGAACACAGAAACAAGGCTATTGCTGAAATCCGTTTCGTAGTGGGTAGTGGGCCGATCTTCCAGTGCGCTGACTGTAGCGTTCACTCACCACAGTGAGTCAGCTGTGTAGTCAGTGCAGTGTGGGAGAGGCCTGTCATGTCGAAAATGATTCAAATAATTATTGCGATATTATCAATTAAGCCTACTAATTATTTACAAATGGCCAATCTTTTAATTTTGTTGCTTTACAAATTTTCATAATTTTGTGTATGTGTGTGTGTGTGTGTGAGGGTGTGTGTGTGTGTTTTTTTTTTTACTAAAGTAGAAAGTTGCAATATTTGTTTTGAGTTCAGCTCTTTATCAATTTAGCGTCTTAGAATTTGTAACATTACAATATTGCTTGATAAAAATTAAGTCAGATCAGAAACCTAGCATAATTTTGTCTGTATTCTGAGTCGTAAAATAGCTAAAAACGTGTTTTTAAGCGACCAAATTTTCAATTTTTTCCCGAGGGTCCCCGGACCCCCTTCGCTGGGGGGGCCTACCCCTCAGACCCCCCTCGGTTGATCACAGCACAGCCCCCCCCCCCTTTGTATCGGGCTGGATCCGCCCATGTTCCATAATGCCATCTAAAAGTGGAACATATTATAGAACGAACCATGTGTTTATTGCCCATGATTAAACAAAATCGTTTGGTTTTCAGGTGATGCTGCGCAGAAAAAGTGGAAATATTTACGAGATTATTTCCGAGCTGAGTGTGCCAAGACACCGAAACCGAAATCTGGGGATCAAGGAGGAAACAAATTATTCAAGTCGAACTGGCCACACTATGAGTCAATGAAGTTTCTCCTAAATCAAATGAAGAATAGATCTTCCACTGGTAATCTTACTCAACGCACTTCCACTTCCTCACGACCTCTCCAGTCACAAACAAATTCTCCGCGATCAATAAGCCCGACTGGTACTATCATGGTTGAACCAGTAGACCAGGTAGGTGAATTTACAGAAATGAATCATGGACCTGACGATGACAACGAAACTGCTGCCGATGACCTTGAACAAGAAGCGCTTGATGAAACGTTTGTTGAAGAACCTAGATACTCCATTCCTAGCAGAAAACGAAGAAATCGAAATGAAGCCATTGGTAACGCTTTTATCGAGATTGAAAAACAAAAATTAGACATTTTAAAGGCGAGAAAAGTTGAACCAGTCATTGAGCCAACCCTAATGGATGAAGACAAAAACTTCTTCTTTAGCCTGCTTCCACATGTCAAATCAATCAGACCAGAGCGTAAATTGCTCTTTAGAGGACAGGTACAAGATTTAGTTCAACGTTTTGCTTATTCTGATGACTACGTCTTCCGACCTGTCTCAAACAGACCAATCACCTCAACCAACACTACTAGTAGAAGCACACCATCGACGCATGATTCTTCGCTCGAATACTTCCCAAGTGCAACCTCAATTGAAATAGAACAACTGCAGGCGAATGACTCTCCTGTTATGACACAGCCTCCTTCCCAATCACTACTGGAAGAAAACCATCAGTATGAAGAAGACTATAGAAAATACCACAATTTGTAGATGTGATTTCAGTTCCTATCATTGGTTTATGCAGTTGTAATTTTCTGTTAAAATTTTGCTTATCATTGATTATTAAAATAACATTTTGTAACAAATGCCTACGTATTTATATCCTCGTTATTTTTTCATTATTTTTGAATTTTGTAATTTAGAAATACTTGTAATAACATTAAAAAGTTATCATTTCTGAAAGAATTAAATCATTGAAATGAGGTCCTTCATACGGTTCAAAAAAAGTGTATCAAGAGTCACAGCTTCAATAACAACATTCGGGCTACTGAAAGCTGTTATAATTTTCAGCCTAGGATTAAAAATTGACATGTCTGAATGATAAGTAATTATCAACACTAGTAAAATTTCAAAACCCGTATAATCAAACTAATTATCAATTAGTTACCGTAAACGAAACACTTTTTTTGAGGGCCGTAATATGAAGGTAGTAACAAGATATTAAAATAATAAACAAATCAAATTTATTCACCAGAAATTTATTTACAACAATATTACAGCAATACAGTTATCAAAGTTGTTAAGTGTTGAATTACACATGTCATTTACCAGAGGTTTTACACACAGTTTGTGTTCCGTCACAGTTAAAGCTCTTAAGATCAATTAAGATACATTTTATTTACAATTCAAAGCTCCTTCAATAGTAAAGTATAGATTAAAAAGTAAAATGAAAAAACAAAATAAAAATTAAACTGTTTGAAAAACTTAAATGAAAACAGTTTATAGAACTTGTTTCTCTTGATTCTCATGGCACCTTGTTCTCAGTTTTTAAATTCTATAGGATTCGCACTGAAATACATTTTCAGTAAGTCACGTACTTGTTTTGCATGTGTTGGATGACGACCTCTAACACAACCATGGTTCAAAGTCATTTTGCTAGGAAATGGTATAATCTCCTTCAAGTGATGTTCGATACCTTCACGGTCAATTATTGCGTTTTGTAACACACAGCAACATTTTATTATCTTGTCGGCAGTTGTTTCTTTTGTCTCTATTGCTTTTGAAAATATTCTCCATTTGGCATACAAAATTCCAAAAGCACATTCCACCGATTTTCTTGCCCTCGAGTGTCTTTTGTTGTACATTTCTTCATCGGGTAGTAGGTTAGCCTCATTGTAGGGTTTCATTAGATTTTCCATCAAAGGATAAGCATCATCTCCAAGTAGAACAAGAGGAGTTTGAATGTTTGATAAAGGTAGAGTCTTATAGGGAAGCTGAAGGTCGTTGTTTTTAAGGGTTTGATAAATGTCGGATGTACGGAATGTTCCACCATCACTCTGTTTGCCAAAACCTCCTACGTCTATAGTAGTGAAACGATAGTTGCTGTCTGCCACACCTTGTAAAACAACCGAAAAGAAATGCTTATAGTTGTAAAACATTGTGCCTGAATCTGCTGGTGCAATAATCCTCACATGTTTACCATCTATACATCCTATACAGTTTGGGTAGTTCCACATTTGTTCGAAATCTTTAGCTATGTTTTCAAAATCCTTTGCAGTTGGTACCGGCATATGTATAGGTTGCAACACCTCCCACAAAGCTTCGACAGTCTCTTTTACAATACTTCCTACGGTTGAAGCACCCATCCTAAATGAAAAAGATAGGCTCTTGAAAGATGTGCCAGTCGCTAAGTAACGCAGGGTTACAACGAGCCGTTCCTCCTGTGTAATGGGATTGGAGTGCAAATTACACCAGTTCTTCTGCAGTTTGGGCGATACTAAACCTTCGATGTAATCAAATGTTTCAATGCCCATCCGAAGGTATTCAAAAAACCTTTCTGGGTAGTTTCTCAATGTTTTGTACAGGTGATAAAACTCACCATAGTCTTCTCTTTCCATGTTGACAGGATGCACTTGAAACTCACGGTCATTTAACATTAAAAACCACTTCATAGCGTTACTTTCAAGCAGCAGCATTTCATCTAGTGCTTCCATGTTGAACGACAACAAGCTACTAAGCGTATAAGCGTACAGCGCTATTGTGTGACCCCCTCGTTCCAGCCAGGTACTCATCTAGTAAGCGAGTAAGCTACCATCCCGGCTACCAGCGTACATCCCGGCTCCACCCTGTTTGTACCTTTACTCTCTTGTGAGCTTGATCTTATCTATTAAATAAGAAAACTATGAGGGTTCAACAAAAATACTTTTCTCTAACAAAACACGCAATGCATTGTGTATTGAAAATACTTCCAATACGAGGGTTGGCGTGCGAAGCACGCAATGCTCTGTGTATTGTAAATTCTTCCAATACGGGGGTTGGCGTGCGAACCACGCAATGCATTGTGCATTGAATATACTCCCAATATGGGGTTGGCGTGCAATGCACTGTGCGCCGGCCACTTCTCATAGTGTTCAGTGTCAAGCTCACATGTGCGTCCTTAGCAGTGATCGTGTTAAAAGGGTTTAAATTCAAATCCCCGGTCCTGACCTGACCCCCTCCCCCTTTGGTATGGTGCGAAATGTTTTAATGTAATTGAAAGGACTTGCTTGCAGTTTTTTTGCTCTACTGAAAAATCTCATTTTCTGATACATAAAATAATGATGTACGAAATTTAAGCTTTCTTAACTTATAAATTTGTTTCAATAGCACCTAAAAATTTTGTTTTTAATATGGCCAATATAGACACTACAAGACCCCTTAAGAAACTGGGACCCACTTTCTTTTTTTCGGGAGAAGGTGAGGTCAGATCTAGGTTCATTTCACGATCTAGGTCCTGTTTTTTTGTAACGATTGCAAAACCTCTTCCATAATAATACGTTACACCCGCTTTGTTAACAGTTTAAGTTCCCATGTTTAATGAATCATTTGAATACATAACAAAGCATTGCAAAACGTGTGACAGATTGGTTAATACGTTCCAGTCCGAAATTAGAACCAATTACATGAAATAACAAATTAGTTTTACCTACAACACTGTGATGGATGCGTGGCAGGTAATTAAGAAAATTGAGCTGCTGAAAGCGTGTTCCAAACATTATGGCCACCAATTAGATCTAATGGATCGTTAAGACGACTCCTTGCATATTACTTATATTCGCATCCTAGACAGTTCATGCTAGTTTTATAATAAAATACGTCTAGTTTCTTGCACATTCGCTGCACATTTTATGCTTAGGTTATCAGGGTTATGGAATGTAACTGGAATGTAGCTCAATTTATTTACCATCTGTTTTGATGAAATTTTGCACAGAGGTGCTTTTAGTAAAACGAAGTGTAGAAGTGTAGAGAAATCGGGAAACAATGGTACGTATAAAGTGGAAACAGAGAGGAAATTCCGCGTAGGCCATACAATTTAGTACCCTTATAGCTTAAGGCTCTTCTTTACCTTCAAGAAAACTCCCGAGTGTACAGTATGATTTTAATAAAAAGGTCTGACTCAAGCCGCAAAATCGTTGAAACATGCATTCGTAATAACGTGTTTCGAATTCTATTCATAAATTAATAATCTGGGAAACTACTTTAAGTTATAAAGAAGGCTTTTTCTTTTTTACGTGTTAGCTTAAAATATGGAAATTATTGCTTAAAACTCCCAAAAAATGCATTAAAAATAATCGATTTTTACTCAGTTGAACTGTTGATAAAAGGAGTTGCCGTCGATTTTTTTCAATTATGAGATCCAAGACAAAAGCACACAGCCTTTAAGAACAATTTAAGATGTTTCACAACTTTTTAGGTTGAAAAACGGCGTCCGAAACACGTTAGTACGAAGTGCATATTTTTGCTGTTTTACGCAAGGTATAGAAGACCCTTAATACGGCCTCTGGATGGCTTAGGATAAAAATACCTAAATAAAAAGGATCTCTACCTTGACATTAACACACTCGTTGACTTGATAAGTAACAGATAACCAAAATCTTCCTTATGTAAAATATTTCCCATTATCTCTATGTATATGAATGTCTGTTTCCTTGTTTCTTTGTCCTCTCTATAAACTCAAAAACTATTCAACCGATTTCGAGTAAAATTCACATTTTATGCACATGTGAGGATATCACGCCAGGAGAGTTTAGAAGTTACAATTACTTCAGTCTAGGTGGTTGAAGTGGGGTTGCTACCCATATAAAATAAATATAAATTAAACTAACTTCTTACAAGATATAAATATAAAATTATGTAATATTATTTTTAAGGGATACACAAAACTATTTTCATTACGTACGTCAAAGGGATGAAATGTAATAGCTATTTTTAAATTAAATAGTAATTTATTTAATTTTTCTATATTCTCAAAAACTACTCAACTAATTTCACTCAAATTTTACAATTTACAATTATTAGTACCAGAATTTTTAGAGAATATGGTCACTACAAACAAATAGATTTAAATGTGGTAGCTACCCCTATACAATAAAAATGAATTTTACTAAATTCCTACAAACTATAAAAACTAAAATTATCTAATATTATTCTTAATTGATATAAACATACATTTGCAATTCGATTATTTAATTCAAAGGGATGAAATGGTACAACCACCCTTAAAATTAAATCAAGCAATAGGGAAGCAAATTAAATCAAACAATGTTTTGTCTCCTAAATATATACTGTAAAATAGCTTTTTGAAAATAGTAGGCTATATTTTGCATGATTTCAAATATCCGCAATCTTAAAAATATGCGAAATAAAGTATTTTTTTAGGACACTTGAAATACTTTACACACAACAAATAAAAAAAAGTGAACTCGAAGTCTTAGTTACTTAAAACCAGTTTTTTTTTAGAAAAATAAAAAATGGCAGATTTTCTGGAAACCAAGATTTTATTACATATTGTTGTATAAACTTATTCTTTATTACTACTAAGAGAAGAGCTCTAAGAATATCGTGAGAACTTTACGAAACACCCTGCGATGGGCAATTAATCCTCCTCCCTCTTGTCACCATTTTGATGGTCACAATAAAATATATATAATTACATAACATCCCTGCATAATCATAACCAAGACAATTCAAGCAGTTGTATATTAAAATACCACCAATGAAAAACGAACCCTGATCGGGATCAGGATCAAGAGCACGAAGTGGTTTTCTCTTGTCACAACAAATCATAGACGACCGGTAGATAAACTTAGTAAGTTCAGAGTCTGTGATTGATTTAGCAAGCAGAGAGTCTCGCTCCCATGAATGACTTGGATAGAGGTCGCAGACTTGTCACCCGTCGGTACTACCAACACGACAAATTGAAAACTAGTCGGTACTACCAACATCGACACGACAAATTAAAAGTCGGTACTCGATATAGGAACCATGTCAACTTGTCATAAATATGCATCACTTCCAGTGCAGGTTTTACCACTAGGCCGTGAGTTTTTTATATTATATTTTGAAATTTTTTAGTAAAGACGAAAATAAAAACTAATTTAATTTTGTGATCTAGATTTTGTTTGGGGTTTTTACGTTAAATAATGTGTGGTACCTACTCTCAAATAAAATTAGAATTAAATTAATACGAAGTCGAAGGTTAAATGTTATGTTCGTATTTATCAGCCAACAGGCGAGTACACCCATAAAATCAATCCAAGGCCTATATTATGTGCTCATGGCCCAACCTAGACGAGCTTGAAACAGAAAGCAGCACGAAAAGTTGTTGATCTGTAAGTTATTATTACTAAGGGTAAAGTAGTCTGTATATATATTCTATTTATTCGTTATATTCTATATTCTTGAAATATATACTTTAAAACTGAAAATTAGTAAGTAAAAATTAGAAATGTTGTTGATTAAAACTCGTTGTAAAACTTGTGGTGCATTGTGAGAACTTATTAGCTCGTCCGGCAAAATTACGAACGTTACACAAAACATAATTAATTATAAACTGCAAATTTAAAAATTTGTTGTTATGATTTTCTGGCACTACTTACTTCCTCAACAAAGCTTTTGAATGTTGGTTTTGCACCTTTATTGAAATCATTAAAAAGTTGACGTACACGAACCAGTATACCAAGAATGGTTAAAAGTAATAGGAAAGCCTGCGTAGTTCCCTAAACATGGACATAAATTATTTTTCTTGACAGGTAAATTATTTTGCTCAAAATCTGTTGCACATTTTTTTGTGGAAACGTATTGCCAATTAAAATTAGATTTTTAATAAAAATATATTATTTTAAATTCAAGGGACTAATCTGACATCTTCTGAAGCATTCATTTTACTTCAACAGCCTGCTGTGGTCAGGGAGGTTAGGAATCTGCTCAGAAACCTTGGCCTAGGGCACTGCTTCAAAATGTTTAAATCAGGAGCTGGTTAGCCTCATGTAGCAGTGCAGAGATGAATATCCCGACTTCCTGGAGAATGAAACTGGCAGTTTCCTGGAATTATTAAGGCGCGCTATATTCAGCCGTCACGTCCATTCCTGTCATTTTAGGTATGGTGGCTATATCATCCGTCACGTCCATTCCAGTCATTTTAGGTAGGGTGGTTATATACATCCGTCACGTCACGTCCATTCCAGTCATTTTAGGTAGGGTGGCTATATACATCCGTCACGTCAC
>JAGFPH010006556.1:10163-20688 GCA_018207615.1 Philaenus spumarius
ATTCCAGTCATTTTAGGTAGGGTGGCTATATACATCCGTCACGTCACATCCATTCCCGTCATTTTAAGTAGGGTGGTGTGACGTTTTTAGTTTTTCCGAGGCATTAAATTTCTTTCTTTTGTTAATAAAACAACATACTTCCTTTACCGACACCTTCTTGTCCAAATAGTTTCCCTTTTCTCCGCCAGACGCCACCTGCGTACAGTATCTACTCTGGGCATAACTCGCTATCTAGCGGTTTGCTTATATAATATGCCGAACAGCTGTTTTACTCTAGATCGTAACCTTGCTTCTTAGAACATTCGAGAAGGCGAGTCCGCCATCGCCTACACTAAAACGTCGGCCATTAGACCGTTACGAACGAAAACTTTAAGACGCTGCCAAGTGGTAGTTATGTTATTAAACTTTAAATAATTTGATCGCGATTAACGACGGTGTGTCGCTGAACAACATGAATTACTTCTAAACCTTTGTTTTCCGGATGCCAGGTAGAAATGTTTTAGCTTTACCTTGATAATTATAAAATATTACTTGTAAAACTTAATTAGGTTATTTCCACTTTTGGTTCATGTACAACTTCCTAACTCATTATGTTCAATTTATTAGAGAAACCTATGTATTTCTTTTTACTACAGCCTAAATTTTAAATGTAAATCTTACAGCCTACAAAAACTATAAAGCCGATATCATGTTGGTTATTACTAAAGCCTAAACATATTTCCACAAACAAGCCTAAAGTGTTATGCATTAATTAACTATAACTGTGTAGTTTTTCTACAGTGTAACCGATATTGAAAACTTTTAATAAGCTATAAGCAAAATATTGCTGATATGTAACTAAACGTTAACATTTCTTTTATGTTACCATGTGGCTTACCTAACATGTACAGACAGTCTTATGCAACATTACACATGTTATATTAACCATCACAATCTAAGTAGCAATTTGCCATCTTGTGCTACAAATTTCAATAAAACAGCCAACTCAAAGAACTATCATATTAAGCTTATTTAAATAACTGCAAGTTTTCTAAAAAAGAAATTGTTATTTGTGTTATACAGTTATACTTTCCAAGTGCAGGGGATGTTTAATGCAATGAGATAACCTGCTACTACTACTATTAGAAAAGGCCTACCTTGCAACTGAAAAATGGAATGCATAATCTAAATATTTTCTACTGAGTTTTAATTAGAGACAGAAGTTAATTTAAAAAATGAGAACTATCTGTATTTGTTCTTTTCTTATGTTAAGTGTTAAATAGGCTGGATTTTTGAAAATAATTTTGCACATGTGTACTATTTAGGATATGTTAGTATTAAGTAAATTGGGAGGAGCAAGCTAGCACATTTCGGACTTCAGCCCTAAGGGCTACACATTAGAAATTTAACACCTTTTTTTTTATATATACAGAGAGACGTCTCATAATTAATTTTGTCTATTTATTTAATTATTTATAATTACCTTTTAGAGTTGGCCAACGACAAATATATATATTTTTTTATCTTAAAACAAATCCATGGTACTTCATGTTAAAACTTTGTAACTTGTAAATCTTTTGTATAATTTCTGTAATTATTATTAAAAGGGAGGGTTTTTTGAATTTTATTTTTTGGGAAGGGTTTTTAAATTAAATTTAATAAAATATATATGTTTTCTTTTTTTTAATCTCAATCTTTCTTTGTATTAAGGGCATGTTAATTATCTTTTTGTATTAAGGGCGTATAAACTTTTATTTAACTTGGTTAATAAACCTAAAAATTATACCTATTTCTATGGTTTATTGAGGTAACCTTTAGGTATCCTGTGCATTGTAAGAGATAAGCTGAAATATTCCTACTTTTGGTGATATTTAAATTCTAAGGTAAGTCTTGAACAGTACCAATCTATGTGGCCCAGTATCGTTTCCGTTCCGTTAATTATTCTTTTGTAAGATTGGTACAGTGGCTATATACATCCGTCATGTCACGTCCATTCCCGTCATTTTAGGTAGGGTGGCTATATACATCCGTCATGTCACGTCCATTCCCGTCATTTTAGTTAGGGTGTCTATATACATCCGTCACGTCACGTCCATTCCCGTCATTTTAGTTAGGGTGTCTTTATACATCCGTCACGTCACGTCCATTCGCGTCATTTTAGTTAGGGCGTCTTTATACATCCGTCATGTCACGTCCATTCCCTTCATTTTAGGAAGGCCGTCTATATACATCCGTCACGTCACGTCCATTCCCGTCATTTTAGGTAGGGAGGCTATATACATCAGTCACGTTACGTCCAGGTGCAAAAAGTTTATTTTTATTTCATCGGTATATTTTTAAGGGCACTAAGCTTAATGGGATTTTTGTTTGTTTTACTTTACAACTGGTGATATCTATTTTTGGAGATTTACCGGACCGATTGTCGTGCAGTTTGTTTGAATGAAAAAAAATGTTGACATTTTAATCAAAAATATGACATTTAGTCAGATTGCGATTTAGTCAGGTAATTTTAATAATAATTCGTTTAAATTTTTGTGGATGCAAAGTCGAATAACAATTATTTATTTATTTAATTACAAAAAAAAAATCGTAAGTAAAATTAAATAATTATCGTTTAAGTTAATACTCCGTTTATTATTTTTTATTTTAACATATAAATTTTTACCGATTGTCAATAATAAGAAAACTGCTCCTGTTCGCATTGCTAAAAATTAAAAAGGTAAATGTCTGTATTGGACAGTTAAAGTTTCAACAAAATGTCATTGCAACCAAGTTTAGTACCAGTAGTAACAAATAATTTAAGTTTAAATTTACTGTAAGAAATAGTTGCTGATTTAATACATAGTTGTTATTCTTGGCAATACCATTTCCTAAAGGTCCTGTACAGATGTTTCCTGCCAAGGAAATTAAAATGTAATTACTGATATTGAAGTATGTATTGCTACGGACTCTTGTTTATTTATTTATTTATGTTTCAGAAAAATCATTTAACTCCAACTATTCATGTTTAAATGACCTCTGAGCATTATTTATTTACATTTTGTTTTAATCTAAGGCACAGATGATGAAGAAGTTATTGTTTTACCTACCTGTGAAATTAATTTAGTCTTTTAATACTAACTATATTTATTGTAAACGAAACTACGAACTTTGAGTTTATGAGAGGAACTTAACAGACGTGAATACAGTAAGGAAGCCGTATGATTTAATGCTAAAGTTTCTGTAGAAGCAATGATTAGTGTATTTTATCGGTATGTTCAAGTATAGATAAAAAATGTTAGATGAAAAGAATCAGTATTTTTGTTTTATTTCTGCTCCGGAGCCAACAAATTATAGTCAACAAACATTTAGGTATCCAACGATGTTTCCCGAATGTACGCGGAAAAAGCTAAAGGTGCGGCTATACATACACGTCACGTCACGTCACGTCACGACACGTCACGTCACGTCCCGTCCACTAACGTCATTTTAGGTAGGGTGGCTATACATACCCGTCACGTCACGTCACGTCACCTCACGTCCAGGCACAAAAAGTAGCGCGCGCACATCTTGGCTTTTAATACCTATATCTTGAGATTTATTTTGACCTAGGTAATTTTTACTAATTAAGTAAAACAGCCGACCTAGCTTTTTTACAATAAATTTGCTGTAATTTTATCAGTATTTTGTGCTTTATAACTGAAACACAAAGTTAGTTTCAGTTGTAGTCAACTGTCAATATATTTCCATGTTAAACTATTGTTATACAATTATTATTATTATCAATGTTATCTTGACTTTATAAGTGAGCCTCTAAACCGCAGTAATAGAGTTATAATTTTAGATTATAAAGTTATTATAGTAGTTATATTAGTAATGTATATAATAAATTTATATTGATTCATAAATTTGTGGAATTCATTTTAATTGCAATTTCTTCCCAGCAGTAGTTCCTCCTTACGTTATTCATGTATAAATTGTGAGAAGAGTCAAAAAGGTCTTTGAAGTCTTGCACTAAAGTTATCAAATACTCGTCGTCCATGGTTGACGCACAACAAAACACTATGTTACTGAAGGAACGACACACAAGAAACAGGTGAACAGACACACTTCACCCCTTGAACTGATAAGGTGCAATATTTTTGTTTATCTCTGTTATGGAGCCAACAAAATATAGTCAAAAAACATTCAGCTATACCAACGATGTTTCCCGACTGTGCGCGGACAAAGCCGAAGCGGAGATAAATGACGTCGCTTGACGTCGCTTGACGTCGCTTGACGTCGCTTGACGTGGCCCCTGGCTATCCATACCCGTCACGTCACGGCACGTCACGTCACGTCACGTCACGTCACGGCACGGTATGCTCTCTAGCTAGAGCATTCGAATATTTTCTGGACGTGACGTGACGTGACGGGTATGTATAGCCACCTCCATTTGATTACACAGGGAGCATACCTCTGGAAAAAAGACGGGACGTGACGTGACGTGACGTGACGTGTATGTATAGCCGCACCTTAAAGCGGAGATTAAAAGACGTTGCTCGACGGGACTCCTGGCTATACACACACGTCATATCACGTCACGTCACGGCACGGTATGCTCTCAGAGGTTTAAAATATTTTCCAGACGTGACGTGACGAGTGTGTATAGCCACCTCCATTTGATTACACATGGAGTAAACCTCTCGAAAAAAGACTGGTCGTGACGTGACGTGGAGGGTGTTAAATTTTGGAACGGTCTTTTATGGAGTATATGGCCACTAGGTAACGCCACTTTTCAGAATCTCTCTTAAGGTGACACATTTTAATATTATGTTATTAATTTTCTCAAGTTGTTTATAGAACTCGGTAAATGAGTTGTATATGGACTTAGATTAAACTGTTCAATTATATTGCCTTAAGGGTCGGCTCTAGTAAAACAGAAAGCAACCTGCGACTCCAGCGTAGCGGCGGTAGGTTACGCGGACATTGCTCATCCTAAATCCATTTAAAACCCGAAATTGTTCAAATAGCGTTTTCAAAAAAATACCAAACTCTTGGGGACAAAATTCTTCATCCGAATGGCTTGATAATTTTTCGCTGTAATTAATAGTTACGTCGTAAACAAATATTTAAAGTCACCCTATAGCGGCGGTAGGTTACACGGACATTGCTCAGCCTAAATCCATTTAAAACCCGCAATTGTTCAAATAGCGTTTTCAAAAAAATACCAAACTCTTGGGGACGAAATTCTTCATGCAAATGGCTTGGTACTTTTTCGCTATAACTAATAGTGACAACATAAAAAATTATTAAAAATTATTTTTTTAAATTGTTAATAAATATTAAACAAAACGTTTTTCTTAATTTTGGAAAAGCCATTTGCATGCGTATTGGCCATAGCTTTAAAATGACATATCGTTCATAACTATCCGATCAAAAATAAAGGAAAAATATGGATTTTAATTTAACATTGGTCTTATGGAGTGTCAACCAACATGGCCGACAGCTAGAGCCGACCCTTAACGCGAAAGAAAAAAGCTATGACTGATCAGTCCAACATGCTTACAAATAATATCACAATGATAATTTTAAACATCAAAATACAAATATTTCCAAAACATTTTTAAGAGATAGGCTTAAAATTATTTTAACACAAATAGTGCCTTACTAATATCATACTCAGTAAATACCGAACGTACGACAAGAAGTAACTACACACTCGGTAATCGGGTTCGATTTTTCTCCTTCTAATTATACTAGTAATATTAATGTACACCGAGTTAAGGCCCATTAGAAGTCCAGGCGTTTCATCAGTGATATATTCAACTACTATACTTTGGCCTATTACTGGAAGAGACATTTCTTAGACCAGTGGCTGGACTTGTTTGTCAAATAGAAGCTGTCTACAGTTTATAAACACACATTTATTCACTCTAATGACGCCGTGTCTGTCTGTAAGTCTAAGCCGTGTGACTTTCAAACACTTGACTTTTAATTCTGTCGTTCCGTCTCTGTCCAGAAGAGCTCTTCATTAGAGACAGAAAGGAGTCTGCGGCCGGTTCTACAAATCCAAAACAATACTACGAGTAGTTTTGGCTACATGGAAAAAGTAGGAACAATAACGTTTTTCTTTAATTTTTTATTTGACATTTTTAGAGATGAACGTTTTGAAGACAATTCTAACTTTTTTATGATTTAGTACCGTAACTTAAAAGAAAAACTTAAGTCTTATAGAATTATTCGTTTGTCTGTCTGTCTTCTGTTTGTCTGTATGTTTATCTGTCTGTCAGTCTATTTTACTGACTTTCTTCTGTCTGTCTGTCTGTTGATCCTTCTGTCAGTCTGTTTGACTAACTGTCTTCTGTTTATCAGTCTGTCAGTAGGATGTTTGACTGACTGTTTTCTGTTTGTCTGTGTGTTTATCTGTCTGTCAGTCTATTTTACTGACTGTCTTCTGTCTGTCTGTCTGTCTGTTGATCCTTCTGTCAGTCTGTTTCACTAACTGTCTTCTGTTTTTCAGTCTGTCAGTAGGATGTTTGACTGACTGTCTTCTGTTTGTCTGCCTGTCTGTTGATCCTTCTGTCAGCTGTTTGACTGACTGTCTTCTGTTTGTCTGCCTGTCTGTTGATCCTTCTGTCAGTCTGTTTGACTAACTGTCTTCTGTTTATCAGTCTGTCAGTAGGATGTTTGACTGACTGTCTTCTGTTTGTCTGCTTGTCTGTTGATCCTTCTGTCAGCTGTTTGACTGACTGTGACTAGTCCCAGGATTCAGATTTATTAATTTTTCTCTGGATAACCTTACGAAAATTAGGGTTTGTAGTAATTAACCTCCTTTAAATTTTGTTTATAAATATTAGACCCTCCATAAAATGTATACATTTAGCCTATATACATAATGTATTTTCGTTTTTATAGCATACATTTGTATCTTTTCACTTTTGCTTTGCACGATATTTAAACTGTAGGCCCCTATATTAGATTTAAGTTTTCCTGGTATATCAAAGACGTCAAAGTTTTAGCAACGGTTACCTAATAACCTTTTTTTAATAACATGTATATTAAACCTATAAGATTGGTTTGCCTAACCTAGGGGGGGGGGGGGGGTGGGAACTAGGAGTTTTATCGAAACAACAACATATGAAATTGGTATTTATTTATGGAACAAACTTTAGTAATATATATTTTAAATTTTAAATGCTGAACGAACACAAGCGGTAAAAAAACTACATATATACGAAGTGAAAGTGAAGTAAACACTGTAAAACTTCGAAAAACATGTAAAAGTACACACATTTTTTAACTTAAAATCATGAAAAAAACTTTGAAACTTAATATCTACTGTAATATTAGTTTCTCATATAACACCAAAACGCACAAACAAAATAATACTCTAACTAGGCTACTCAGCTACTCTACTATTTAAAACAAATTTTATTACACACCAAACTATAGTAAACTAAAACACCGTAGACTCAAGCCAGATCGTTGAATTTCAAGTCTGTCTCTTTTTTATTTTTTTTTTATTTTTTATTTATTTTGTTCTACTTTAAATCAAAACTACAATAATTCATAAAATTAGATTTCAATTTCCAAAAAAAATCATAATAATACACATATACAAATAGTAGTCTGAAATAAAAACAAAATTAGGAACCCCCAAAGGAAAATCCTGTTGTGGGGACCATCAATAAAAGATTTACAATCTTACAAACAAAAGAGGAATTAAAGGCAGCTGCACAAAGAAAAAATATACTTAATTATAACAAAAGTTGGAATTTAAATACAATTACAAGTTTATATATTATTTACTTAGCACCTTAGGAAATAGTTTAGCGGAAATAGAAAAAGCGGAAAGGATGATTCCATCTTAGATTTATTTAGATTAATCTGACAAAATGCTTCTGCAGGACCAGTACTGGTTGTAATGTTGTATTTGTTGCACCCCCCCCCCCCCAGAAAACCAACCCATATCCCAGACGAGAACCTACCAGAGAGTGGTAAATCATAAGAAGGGTTTGGTATGGGCAAAGATCTTTTAAGATATAGAATTTTCTAAGGACGTTAAGGAATGTTTTTTTTTAGAACCGATATGTGCCCTCTCCAATTCAACCCAGAATCTATTGTAATTCCTAAGTATTTAATTTCTTTAATTTGTTGGATAGCAATACAGTTACAGAACCCCACATCTTGTTTGCACAAAGGGGAGTGGTAAACTAGATCATCATCAAATTTCTTTTCTTTTCTAAGATTAAAAATAATATACTCTTCGGTAGGGTGTCACGGCTACGGAGGGTTGGCTTGGATGATAAGAATGTAGGAATATTAAAAAGTAACATTAGCAGTTTGACATCATCAGTTCTAAGTTTTAACATAAATTATAGTATTTTTTTTCTTTTTTTTAATTAATGTTATATTGGATTATAATAATGTAGTAATAAAAATAGTTACTGTACATTGTAGGCTACATCATACAAACAGTTTCATGTAGAAAATAAGAAGTAAAACATCATTTACGAGAAAATCTATGAATTTCGTGTTTTTTAATCTAATTATCAATCCAGAAAATCTCGGGATTGGACTTAGCTAATCCCGGGATTGACGGGACCCCGGGATTGAAACCTCTAACCCAAAGCCGTATAAATTCAACAAACTCAGTTTGACGTTCGACCACTAGAGCGATCCCGAAGTTATTTTGAAATGTATGTAACAACTGTCGAGGTAAGATTGGGTAACGCTCCGCTCAGCTGTCAAAAGGTCAACACGATACAGTTAAAGAAAGGAAACGTGAAGAAACCATTGCAAACTGTATAATTCGTTTTATTTACGAGAAATCAGATTATAATTTACAACTTGCGGACGTCCTTCGGTTTTATGAAATAAGACAAAGGTTCGGTTTTACTTGTAGGGCAAGGTTTGGCACGTTTACGTCGATTTTACGGTAAATCAAGCATGACGGGCTTTGGTCATGTGCAATGTTTGGACTTTGGATGTTTGAGACGGAGCGCGACGACTGTACAAAGAGGGAAACGTTTAGACCGGTAATTTAATATATTAAAAATTACTACTAGCTGTCGTATCTGACCTCACTCGTGTTTAAAATAAATATTAGAACAAGAAAGCAGTCACGTGACTGCCGACAGAAGTGGAAACTGTGATGAATATAAATGGTTGGTTTAATCTGAAATTTTATTATTTTAACACTACCAAGTAAACTATTTTAACACAACTTACAAAATTAAATTTAAATAATAATGATGAAATTCGCATTTGGTCATGCCTATTTCGATCTTTGGCGTCATTAGCTACCTACAGCTCGCTCATCAATCGTCTTTTCCGTGAAAATATCAAAGTATGCAATAATCTGTTTGCATTGGCTTTGCCAGGGGTCACCGTTGGGGCTGGTGAGCGAAGCGATTATTCAAATCATTTGGCAATTCAAATCCATAGCTATCCACCAATTCAACTCCTCAGCTAACCATATACTCAAATCATTGGGCAATTCAAATCCATAGCTATCCACCAATTCAAATCCGTAGCTAACCACCTACTCAAATCCATAGCTAACCACCTATTTAAATCCGTAGCTAACCACCTACTCGAATCCATAGCTAACCACCTATTCAAATCATTTTACAATTCAAATCCATAGCTATCCACCTATTCAACTTCATAGCTAACCACCTACTCAAATCATTGGGCAATTTGAATCCATAGCTATCCACCTATTCAAATCCATAGCCAACCACCTACTCAAATCATTGGGCAATTTGAATCCATAGCTAACCACCTATTCAAATCCGTAGCTAACCACCTACTCAAATCATTTTACAATTCAAATCCATAGCTATCCACCTATTCAAATCCGCAGCTAACCACCTATTCAAATCATTTGGCAATTCAAATCCATAGATAGCCACCTACGCAAATCATTGGGCAATACAAATCCATAGCTAACCACCTATTCAAATAATTTTACAATTCAAATCTATAGCTATCCACCTATTCAACTCCATAGCTAACCACCTACTCAAATAATTGGGCAATTCAAATCCATAGTAACCACCTATTCAAATCATTTTACAATTAAAATCCATAGCTATCCACCTATTCAAATCCATAGCTAACCACCTATTCAAATCCATTGCTGTCCACCTATTTAACTCCATAGCTGACCACCTATTCAAATCCATAGCTAACCTCATACCCAAATCCATAGCTAACCACCTACTCAAATCATTAGGCAATTCAAATCCATAGTAACCACCAATTCAAACCATTTTACTATTCAAATCCATAGCTCTCCACCTATTCAAATCCATAGCTAACCACCTATTCAAATTCATAGCTATCCACCTATTCAACTCCATAGCTAACCACCTATTCAAATCCATAGCTAACCACCTATTCAAATTCACAGCTAACCACCTATTCAAATCCATAGCTATCCACCTATTCAAATCCATCCACCTACTCAAATCATTTGGCAATTCAAATCCATAGCTATCCACCTATTCAAATCCATAGCTAACCACCTACTCAAATCCATAGCCACCTACTCAAATCATTTGGCAATTCAAATCCATAG
>JAGFPH010006556.1:20788-30962 GCA_018207615.1 Philaenus spumarius
ACCTATTCAAATCCATAGCTAACAACCTATTCAAATCCATAGCTATCCACCTATTCAAATCCATACATACCACCTATTCAAATCATTTTGCAATTCAAATCCATAGCTAACCATCTACTCAAATCATTGGGCAATTCAAATCCATAGCTAACTACCTACTCAAATCCATAGCTAACCACCTACTTAAATCATTGGGCAATTCAAATCCATAGCTAACCACCTATTCAAATCATTTTTCAATTCAAATCCATAGCTATCCACCTATTCAAATCCATACATACCACCTATTCAAATCACTTTGCAATTTAAATCCATAGCTAACCATCTACTCAAATCATTGGGCAATTCAAATCCATAGCTATCCACCTATTCAAATCATTTTACAATTCAAATCCACAGCTATCCACCTATTCAAATTCATAGCTAACCACCTATTCAAATCATTTTGCAATTCAAATCCATAGCTAACCACCTACTCAAATCATTGGGCAATTCAAATCCATAGTAACCACCTATTCAAATCATTGGGCAGTTCAAATCCATAGTAACCACCTATTCAAATCATTGAGCAATTCAAATTAATTGTTGTTACACTCGCTTCGCTCACTAACCATAGCGGCGACTCGTGGTTAAGCAAATGCAAACAGATTATTCTATACTCTGATATTATTACGGAAGTGACGATTGATTACGACAGAGGAACTGGATTTTGGTAAGGTTATGGGGGTAGCCAAGACGCAGATCCTGACGCATGCTCAGTAGGACATGAGTTCTGTCTGAATTACAGAAATTTGTTTATTAGAGAGAAATATCGAATTGAACTGAAATAACAGATTTATATATTGAGTATTTAATTATTTTTCAAACACATATGAGTCTAAATTTAATCTTTCCTTCACCTTTATAATATTTGTTATTTAGTAAAAAATATGAAAATCAGACTTTAAATTTTTTTAACAAGTAAGATAACATTGAAAAGTCTATGAAAGTGCATAAAAAATAAAGGAATATAGATTTTACCTGTGGGTTCCTATTGATAAATGCATTAACAAGAAGCTCTTTAAACTAAATTCAGTTCTTTTAAGCTAAATAATTTTGCTATTTAAAAATTGGGATACTTAGCAGCTCAAAAGTATGTGGATGAAAGGCATTTGGAGTCAGAGTAATGCTTGTATAGTCTATGTTACATTTTTAAGTTGGCCGCAAAAAAACCCTAGTAAAATAGAATTATTTTGAATACATTCACTTGAAACATTAAGATTTTCAGTTTTTCAGAAGGATTTTAATTTATAATATACTGTACTGTATAACCCTTCTGAGAAAATCTACTTAATAGGTATGAGAGTTACTAGCAGTTTGCTATTAAGTGTAATTAATTTTTATATTTTTTTAATTGAAGACACATTAATTGTCCAGACTGTACCGCCCCATAGAGTAATTTATAAGCATAAAGTGTAAGTCGTGTAAGCATTGAATGATTACGAAGTGACGGCCAACTGTAGGCGGCTTTCTGAAGCCAACTTGCCGCTTCTACTATGATGGATCGATATTCTTATCGATTCGGTTAATGAATAAATGTTGTTGTTGTCGGTAATCGACATCGAGATCGAGATCGCGTAGGTTGATCGTCTACCGCCCCGACCTCTTCATCTGTCCATCTTCTGCTTGTTTGCTTTCGAACCAACAAAGTATCCGTTACTGATTTGGCAACTACCCAACCCCGATGACTTGTCCGTCCTTCAACAACGGAACCGTCTATTGTGCGGAGCGGGAGTCCGTATGAGAACATAATTACGATTATCGAACGAGAAGATCGATCATTTTGGAAGCTGAAAATGTTAAGTGGGATGAAATGGTGTGATTACCTGCGAAATTTCGTTAAAAAATTTCAATTTGTTTCTGTTTTTATATTTAACTAGGGGAACTCCTGCGTGCTCCGCACACCAACACCGTTGGGACCTTATATACACATAATCATAAACATAATGTTATGTTTTCTTTATAATGAAATGAAATGAAAATTTATTGCTGTTCCTTTTGTACATTAACAAAATCAAAATAATACATAATTTAAAATTACATTAACAAATGAGAAATCATAATTTATGTTGAAAACAAGTACATAAAAATACAAAACGTAAAAATGTCTAAATATATACAGTACAAAAAGGAAAACAATTTAAACCACCTTGATGTTTTGAAAACATGTTTGAGGTAGTTGAGTAAGTATTAACAAATTCGTAGAAACAAAAAAATTAAAATGGCCGACCGGCTTCCAAAGATATTATTAACATCAATATTTAGTACATTTACAAAACAACAACTTTAAAACTACAGCTTCGCTACTTTCCATAACAAGAAAGAAAAATATATTTTGAAAAAACAGACTATATACAATTTACCTCAATACATATATACACATGTAGACGTATACATACAAAAACATACACACACAATACATACACATATATTTATACATATATACTTACATACATAAATACATATTATACATACACATACATACACAGGCATACATAGACAAAATACTTACACACCAAAACACTCATATAATACACATACATAATATACATTCATTCTTTTATAGCAAAAGAAAAAATAACACCCACACACTTTTATAAGGATATTTCACAAAATCAATCACACTTCATTTAGTTAAGGATAGACAGATTACCTAAATTAAAGTGTTATAAAATAAATCAACACATTCTAGCTCCTGTAAGAAATTCCTTAGTTGATGCAGGTATTTGTGCTTATAAGGGCGTGTTTTTATGTTCTCAGGTAGTAAATTAAAAAATGTTGGTGCAAGGTAAGTAAAAAATTTCTTGAAAATAGTCAATTTAGGTCTCGGAACTTTAACATTTGAATTATTACTAATTACTTAATGTACGCTCCAAAACGTTGTTTCTATTACCACTTCTCTCATAAAACAATTTCAGTACTTGTATATGTATAAATTTGTGAAAGGTAAAATGTACAACTCCTTAAAAATCGAGTGGTCTAATCGAGTCTTTTTAGGCATTGTTCGGATAAAAAACTTTTGAAGCGTAATTAATGGTATGAGGCTTTTATTGTATGCTCCACCCCATATTGGTATAGCATATTTTAGTTTGGAATTTATCAAGGCAAAATATATTATCCTAAAGAAGTCAGTATTGATCATCGGTCTCAGCATATAGAAAATTCTTAAATATTTAATTAACTTGTTTTTCAGATAATCTAAATGAATTTCCATCTTAATTTAGAATCCACCCACAGGCCTAAATAAAGGTGTAGGATTAATAATAACCCCAAAGCTAAGATGGTAAATAATGTTAAATGTTCAAATCAAATTATTTCGTATATTTTATAACAGCAGTTATAATAAAGGTTAAAAGAACCAGCAAGGCTCAGGTCTACACTTTAATAAATACCTAACCTAAAACCTAGAAATACAAATAGTTGCTTCAAAGTTTGAAATCAGCTGTTTTATCGGTTATTTTATTCAACTGGTTGCTATGGTAGTAAATGTAAATACATGTGTTGGTTCAACAGTCTAGGCCTGACCTAAGATTTTTTCCTATTAAATTTACAAAAATCCAAATAAAGAATGTTTTATCAAAATTAATTATAGCCTATGTCGGATGGCGAAACTTTTTATTAGTAAAAGTAATGTTCTGAGAAGCCTCTAGAACTTGATGTTAAAGCTCCAGTAAAAGTGAAAGAAACCGACGAGCCCAGCGCTATACCCTATAGCCGTACTTAAACAGTGCAGTTTCTTGCAGCTGTACGCTTTGACATTGCCTCATTTAAAACCATTTTATAAATCCATCTTTTGTAATTGAGTGGTGAAAAAAAACTGAATATTCTTTACAAAAATGCGGATCTGGCTTGCGGTTCACTTTTAATTACTATTTTTTTATTGTGTAAAGAAAAATTTCAAACTTGGTACTTCAAAAATGTAACATACGTGACAAATGAAAGAGATAAAAAAAATGTGAAACGCAAAATAGATGCGTATTGTGACTGTGGTTAAAATGGGACTTTGCAAACAGTTTTGTGATTAACAATGAACGAATTAAATGGTTTTAGATTTAACATTGCTCTTACGGTATAAAAAATCAAAGATGAACGCCACTACAGCAGACCCTTAATCAAAATAATTTCAAATTATCTATACTAATATTATAAAAAGGTAA
The DNA here is from genome assembly GCA_018207615.1 of Philaenus spumarius. Lineage (NCBI taxonomy): Eukaryota > Metazoa > Arthropoda > Insecta > Hemiptera > Aphrophoridae > Philaenus > Philaenus spumarius. The sequence continues at coordinate 24,985 of JAGFPH010006556.1, forward strand.
AATTTGTATGTTTGTATGTAGTGGGTAATCTCTGGAACTACTGAACCGATTGAAAAAATAGTTTTACTAATAAAAAGCTACACTATCTCTGAGTAACAAAGTCTTGAATTAATTTTGATTTAAGGGTTGAAACAACCCCTACAAAAATAAATATTAATTGTTATACTTTCCTTAAAGCTAGAGAGCTGATATTTTGTACATTTATTTCTTACAAGGTAGGCTACATAGAAAAAGTAAACTTTGCATTTTGTCGCGTGTTGCTAAGAGGTGAAAATGTGATAACAACCCCTGAAACAATACAAATTAATTGTTATACTTTCTTAGTGAGCTGAAAATGTGTACATTTATTTCTTACAAGATACATAGATGAAGTATCATAGATTTACATTTTGTCGTGAGTTGCTAAGGGGTGAAAATTTAGTAACAACCCCTATAAAAAAATATTGATTGTTATACTGTCCTTAAGCTTTAATAATCCCTTAATAAATTAAGGAATTTAAAAATAAGAAACCACTATGTTACATCCTAGTTAAAAATAAATAAGACAAATTAATTAAAGGTTGAAAATTTAGTAACAACCCCTATACAAAAGTGTTGATTGTTTACTGTCCTTAAGCTTTAATAAATCCTTAATAAATTAAGGAATTTAAAAATAAGAAACCACTACGTTACATCCTAATTAAAAATAAATAAGACATATTAGAATTTAATATTAGGCCAATTTATATTAAATTACCTGTTTACATTTGCTTCGAGTCACCACGGTGGTTGGCGAGCGAAGCGAGGTGGAGCCCTCTAGTATAAAATAAAGATAAAAATGTTATCCTTTAATTGCATTTATTAATATTGATACATCGAATGATCTAGAAGTTATTAATATCATAATGAAGAACTAATAATCGAATATGTTTATATGTTATACGAAGATGTACGAATGTTTTCAAAGTCTAACGAATTGGTATAATAAAATGAGTGTAATAAAAAGGTATAAATGAATATATTGATGATAAAAGGTTGTTTTATATTAATTTTGTAACCTTAAAGCAAATCGTGCAACGTATAATAAATATCCCTCATTAGTTCTATAACTCTTATTTAAAAATACAACTTCACAAGACATTATATTATTGATTGAAGGTGTAATCTACCCCAAAGTATAATATGCACAAGGTTTTGTTTAAGTATTACATATGATAAGTGAAATCGCTGTTATATTATATTATATTGTTACTCACGTACGTACGCTTTTATAGGAGTTGGTGCGTTCAAATCAATGACCGTAACCTGGAACAAATATTAAACAATGTAAATAAATAAATAGTTGGCCTATAAACGTTCCGCAAAGTGTGGTATCATTTCGTTCTAGAGTTATATCGTGTAATTAGAACAAAAAAATGGCGGATGTATAGAAAAGGAGCAATTTTAGGACATGTTTATGGAAACTTTTTTGGTCCTTTTTACGTTCCTCCCTACAAAGCACATTATGAACACCGTTGCATTCAAGAAAACAATAAAAGCTAACAAAATGCCTCCAACAACTCAATTAAAGCCTGTCTCGATCCCATTCACAGGCCCCGAGTACTGTTAAAGCAACCGTCGTCTAGATTATATGAAATTATTGTCTTAAAGATGAAAAGAGACTAACTCCCAGCGGGACGCGCCATTAACGGGGCTTACCAGTGGGCGGTTTGTCCTGAGCGGTTTTTGCACAACTTCTGGTCTAAGGGACACGGAAGATCTCCTGCCGGTAAGAGCACGGAACTTTCTAACTCACTTAGATAAATGATAATATCGCTTACTGCATACATACAGGTCGAGATTCGTGTTTTACTTTGATGAAGTGCGCATGCGTTTTTTATTTATGTTGTCAAGGAAACGGGAAGAATTAAAAATAATGTAAATTCAGTCGGAGCACGAAAGGAAAATTCCAGAACCGATGAAGGCGTTTGTGGAATGCGAATGTTTCAGTGCCGTACTTTAACGGTTTCCACATAAATATTTTCAACTTTAAATAAGATAATGTGAAAACTGAATACTTACTGCCTATTTATTAGCGAATTATCATATACGATTTGAATGATGATCATAGTGTTCGCACTCTAGCGGCCGCATTTTAAGTCCGATTTGGTTCAAATTTTGTACACATGTTGGTTGTCTACGTCGCTCGGACGAGTTCGTTAGCCAAAAAAATCCAAAAATCGGAAGCACGTTTTTTGACAGGAAGTACCTGTTTTTTTTAGATTTTTCCTACTTGTTTTTTAGTTTTCTCCACAAATATAAATGTAGGATGTTATTCTGCACATTTTGATTTTTGACACTACCTTATAGCTCGCTTGGTTCCCCCAAAATCGATCAAAACGTAAAATATTATAGAAGTACCCGGTTCAAAGCCATTTGGTGGATTCTACCGTGGGGTTGGCGTGCGAAGCACGCAATGCTTTGTGTGTTGAAGGTACTCTCAATACGGGGGTTGGCGTGCGAAGCACGCAATGCTTTGTGTGTTGAAGGTACTCCCAATACGGGGGTTGGCGTGCGAAGCACGCAATGTTTTGTGTGTTGAAGATACTCCCAATATCCGGAATGGCATGCGAAACACGCAATGCATTGTGTATTGAAGATAATCTTAATATGAGGAATGGCGTGCGAAGCACGCAATGCTTTTGTTATGAAGATACTCCCAATATACGGAATGGCGTGCGAACCATTTTGCAGCTATTCAGCACCGTCGTGAATATACCTATTTCCCAAATTGTTGGTTGAAACCCTAAAACATAGGCCTAAAAACTAAATTTTGGAAATTTGCTCAACTCACGTCAGCGGTTCAGCTGCGTGGTCGAATTATTATATACTAATCTAAATAGTATGGCATAAAAATTATTTCAAAGAAACTTTAGGCCTACTATTTGACCAGTTAAACAGGTAAATCAGCTGTTGGGATATTTCGAGTATTGGTAGAATAATTTGCTGTTTACTCCAAACTGGCATGTAGGATATTTCTCAGTTGTATTTCCATCAACAACTGATTTCATGCATTGAAATAAATTGTATCTCTCATTCGTAGGTTAGGGTTTTGTTTAGAATATGTCTAAGTGTGCTGGTTCTTTTTAGTACTTGTATTTAACTCTCCTTGAATTTTAAACTTAAAAATTTGAATTAAACATTGAATATTATTTACCTTTCTTAGCTTTGAGGTTATGAACAATATTACAACGTTAGTAAAAATAATCTGGAGAAAGGAAGAGGGTAGGCGTGCAAAGCAAGCAAGGGTATCTCGTAGTAAATTGAATAGCCTGACTTGTACGTACAAAAATAAATCCAAATAAACTAAAGTTTTGTCTACTATTTTGTTGCCTCAATTACAGTATAAAATGTCCCACTTTTAACCCTTCTTCGCCTTGGGTGTACAGTGTGATTTGAATAAAATTGATCAGAGTACAGTCGGTGAACTGGTGGCAGCGTGGGAAGAAGCGGGACGGATTGAAAACATGTCTCAGCGTCCTCTAATCGACCACTTACAGTTAGCCAACTCTGAGCACCATCCAATAGAAAAGAAGGCATAGCTAAAGTGAGTACGACTTTTGTAGGTTGGCTAGTAGCACCACAGACGGCTTGAATCACGAGCCGCGAGATCGTTGAAACGTGCATTCTTAATCTCGTGTTTTGGATTATATCTATAAATGATTAATCGGAGGAATAACTTTAAATTATGAAGATGTATATGTTTTACATGTGACCTTCAATTTGAAAATTATTGTTTGTACACCCCCAAAAATGCATTCAAAAATAAATTTGACTTAATTAAACCGTTAAACCTTTTGTTAAAAGTAGTTGCCGTCGATTTCTTTCAATAATTATGAGGTGTAAGACAGCGCTATTTAAATTGAATAATAGCGTCCAAAACACGTTAGTAAAAGTTACTAACGCTACAAGTTTGTACACGTTTGTAGTTAGTTACACATTTGTTTTGGCTATTTTACGCAAGGCTGTTTAGCCAGTGCATGAATAATTATTATGAAAAGCGTGAATTATTTATGTAAAAGGCCACACTGTGCATTGAACGAACTTTCGAATGCGCGTACAGTATATACTTTTTTTTATTTTTATTTTGTTTACTCGAGTTTTGCAGATGGGTGATCGGGTTCTACAGTTAATTACAAATTGTCAGTATTTAATTGTATTTGCTTATTTATACATATCTTCAGACGTTTTATTTCAAAAACCTATAGAAGAACAGGGTTCGGATTAGGCAGTTAGACAGGAATGGCACCATTGTCAGTAGGCCTTAGCCCTTTATGGGTTGCTTTAACAAAAGCTATTTTTAAATAATGTTTTGTAAATATATAACTTATTTTTCTCATTTTTGCAGCAAAACATCTAATGTAAATTAAATTTAAAATGTCTAGCACAATTAGGATAATTATTTCTTTTAAATTCTAGTTGATAGGCCCCTATCAGTTTTCAGTATCTTTACGCTGTAAAACCAAAATTTTGCAAAATCCTATCTCAATGTGCGTTTATAAACCCACAAGAATATTACCTTTAAATTTTAGTATTTTTATCTGTATAAGTTTTTTTTTTATAATTCTATGTCAGTCAATCAAGATAAAGCCGTTTATATATATAAATATAGCCTATATATAAAAAATAGATTCTTTTAGTTAAAAAAAGAATTGTCAAATTTATAAAATGAAAATAAAAAATAAACGTTCACTGCTTTTTTTATGGAACTCGGAATATTGCCAGTAAAATTTATTTTAATTTTTATAATATAATGAAGGTTTTTATATAAGACGTGGTAGTAGGCCTACTCCAAGTCTGGTTAATTATTATAAATTAAAACTTCTAAATTCGTTAGGGTTAAAGATTACAAAACCAAATAACACTTTTCTCACAACAACTTTTGAGTTTATGTCACCTAGAACATTGGTTCAGTTACCTAACTATATTAAAAACATTTTCAACAAAAATAGTTTTCTAAAAATATTGAGAAAATGGTCACTTAAACTCCCCGAAGTTGATTTACTATTGAAAATTATGAAATATTACCCATTGCTTTAAATAGTTATTACATTCCTACACTCGATTCCACGTTCACAGTGCAATACAGGTCTTGCGGGAGAATAGACATGCTACTACCATTACAGCGAACATCACGTTCATTGTCATGCGGGTTGCGTCAACTGGCCGAGCGTTGCATGGGAGTTGATGTTTTTTAGTTGGCTACTATCGCTGAGACTGTCGTAAGGATAACATGGCTTATGGGCGCTCTGTACTGCACGGTGGACGTGGAATCGAGTGTAGGTAAATGTTACAGTTTTAAATCTTCACAAATACAGTGTATTATAAGATTAGGAATAAAATTCAGTCGAATTCTGATTTCTATTTTGTCTTTATTCTTTTGTTTTTAGTAACGGCAATCCTCTACACAGGCCTTTTCCTTATAGGTGCCTTTTGTTGTTTCTTTTTATTTGTCACTAGGGGAAACCCCTGCGTGCTCAGCACGCCAACAACGTTGGAACCTTCTATACATAATCGTGTCAAGTTTTCTTTATAATAAAGGTGTAGGATTAATAATAACCCCAAAACTAAGATTCGTATAACTAATTATTTCGTATATTTTACAACAGCAGCTATAATAAAGATTAAAATAACCAGCAAGGCTCAGGTCTACACTTTAATAAAAACCTAACCTAAAAGTTAGAAATACAAATAACTGCTTTAAAGTCTTAAATCAACTGTTAATTGAAACATTGGAGCAAACACCCGTTTTAGCTGTTATTTTATTCAATTGGTTGCTATGGTAATAAATGTAAATACATGTGTTGGTACATCAGTCTAGGCCTAACCTAAGATTTCTCGAATAAATTTACAAGTATTGAAACAAAAAATATTTGTATCAAGATGAAAATTATAGTTTATGTTACTCAGGGAGGATAGTATAGCTTTTTATTAGTAAAACAATTTTTTTCAATCGGTTC